>PNEQ01123704.1:8045-24796 GCA_003012365.1 Medauroidea extradentata
GGGGTGTGGGCATAACTACTTTTTAAAGAATATTCCCCCCCCCCCCAACCTAAAGCTGGAATTGCCCCTGGTCTTGCCATATTTCAGATGTTGGTGTAACATGTCTTTGTGTGAATGGAAAAAAAACACAAAGTAGTAATAGCTGGCCTACTGACTGTATTTTGCCTGATGGTAGGATGTTGTTGATTGAAATAAATTGTAGAGCTTTATAGTAAAGTATAAAACCAACTTCAGTCTAGTTGGAACATGTTTAAAATAAAATTTTAATCACAATCTTTATACCACTCAAAGTTCAATCTGGAGTGAACTGTTTCTCTAGATTAACAGTTTCATTAGAGCGGACCTTTATTTTTAGAGTAAATTACATTCAACATCACATGAGCTGGCACTCCTACATCAGTGATATTGTCCCAAACTGTACTTCATATGTGAACCAAAACTGGATGATTTGACGTGTTAACTACATACACAATAGCATTACAATTCTTATGCTATTATTAATTTTTTAAAAATGACAAGTTAAAGTAGGTAAGAATTCAGACAGTTGTGATTTTAAACAAAATTACATCACATATACACGTAGTTACAGGTACTGAATAGCTTTAAAAGCTTTCAATATTTGACGTTTGGTTGGTGATAACGATCAATTTTGAATTTAAACCTGCTTAAAAAGATTTGGATATAATTTGTGCATAAGTTGGATGAATACTGAATGTGATTCAGACATGTGCAGTATTTCATTCTTTACAGCATTATCTCTGTTTCTTATTTTAAAATATACAGCCTTTTGAAATTTTATGCACCTTTATATTAATTACTCTGATTTATTTATAGTTATGTACTATCTTTAACTTGTACTTTCTTCCTGTGTGTTCCTACTTTGCTTAAGTACTTTGACTAGTATGGTATAAATTTTATTTTATAAAGTGTATGTTTTGTACAACAATGACAACAAATAGTTCACATGTCCTCAAGAGTACCTTGTAGTAAAGACAAAATAAGATTTTGTAAATGCATAAGATTGCAAGTCTTGGGAGTAAAGTGCAGACTACAAATATCTAGTCCTTATAGACTAACGAAATGTTACACTCAATACCGTCCTTGTGCAATCATTAGTACGTAGTGAGTTAACAAAGAGGAATGTGTGTGAATGTCAACCATAATTGTCGGTTGTGTTTCAGAACGGGCGCACTGCCCTACATTTAGCAGCATCTGCAGGCCATGCAGACGTCGTAGCTGCCCTGCTGCTAGCGCGCTGTGACGTGAATGCAGTGGATAAGGTGGGTAATGAAGTCAGTTATGTGTGCTAGGGTGCAGCAACAGGGGAAGAGATGACTGTCCCCACTCTTGCTAACACTAAGCTTCTGATATTGTAATAGAAATAATTTTCATCCAGTCAAAAACTACCTAGCACAGATCCTTATCAGCTTTTGTTACTAATAGGACAGAATGGTGTGATCTTCTGATATTCCCTCTCTTAAGAAGTTGTTGCGCTCCTGATGTTGTGTGTGGTTTAACACAAAATTATTAAGTCACTCATGGACACTGACTTCCATAAACTGCTTGGCTAGCTGGTTTTGTTCACTAGGATCGGAAGTTACATTGACCGTACCTTTGCTTTGTACATTGGGACAACAGTGATTGAGGAAGGATGTATAAATGCACTCTTATTGAAACCATGCATCTTAAGGCCTGTTTTTTCGTTTTGCAGTGGTTTCAAAAATATATTTTTTAACACAAATTAATACATCAAAAATTTATTCTTACAGTTTTAGCACTGATATATCATCGTTTTTATCTGAATTTTTTTGTTTCAATACACCATATGGAATTTTAAATTTTTGCCCCTGAAATATCACATATTATGCTGTCAAAATAAATCAAAATGAAGCAAAATAATTTTTTACTAGCAAATGGTACATTATTTTAAAAAAACGCTCTGGCAAAACTGTGTAATGTATGACTGTACACAGTCTCAAATTTTTTCAGAGCATTTGGTTAAAAATCATTTGAGATATTTGCAATTGTTTGAAATAAATGAAAGGTCGTGTCCTTAATCGAAATATTGTTATATCACCATGGGAAATAATTATAATATATGTAACTTGTATGCAAATTAAGCATTTGTGAAAAAATTTAAAAGCTGTTCATTTTTGTAGATTTGAATTAAAGGGCACATATTGAAATGCCAACACCATGAGTTAATACTTGTGTACAAAATAAATGCTACATATATGACTAAATAATTTTATGTTTGGAATACAAAACTATTGCTACACTCAAGTAAATAGACTAGATGGTTAAACTAAAAACAGCACATTATAATTTATTTTGCACTATCTTAAATACCAATTATTTGCAGTTGGATTTTGTGTACAATACATGTTTCAATGGAATAAATTATACATATAAGGTTTAAGGATTATTTCTATCTGATAGCTGTTGAACGAGCAGGGATAGTAAGTTACATGTTACATTATATTCTGCGATGATTAGTCTTTTTTTTAAAGATATTGCTTCCTGACAAAAACTACTTCATGTGTTGCAAGAATAAAAATATAGGAAAAGAATTATGACATGTTTACAAGTGTTTTTTGAAAATGAAAAATACTTTCTTACCCACAATTTTCAGAGAATTAAAAAACAACTTATATGACCCTATAGTAATGTGGGTTGCAACGAGACAAGCAAAAAAGTATGTGGTAGTATGTTCGTAGGTTCAACATGTACTAGCCACATCAAATATGCTTTTACCTGTCCTGTAATTCCCATTCCTTGCTCTTGCCAGGGCCCTCTGGTGTCCTATCTTGAATCAAAATAAAAAAAAAACTTCTGCATGCTAGGAAAAAATTTGGTTGGAAATCAATATTGAAAAGTTGATAGAAATGTTGACTGGGAAATAGGAAGAAATTGTTTACAAACTGATCTAAGCAATACTGGACATCATATTAATGTTATGGTTGTTAATTGCTAACAAGTACAGCAGTTGAAAGTGAATGTTTCTGGCTAAAACAGGGGTGCATCATTTTATTTTTCAAGGGTGTTAAATTCAAGCATAAAACTTGTACTGTGAGCCACATTATAAATCTATGTATGAACGAGTTACAAAGAACCAATATTAATACAATATTATAGTGATTGAATTACATCAAAAACATAAACCATGTTTGTTACGTATTTATTTATTGATAATATTTTTACTTTAGTTACAAAAGTATGTAGTGTTATTCACAGAACTGTTAAATTCTATAGAGAATAAGTTTGTCTGATTTTGACATTTTTCTTCTGAGAAATAGGGCCAAGCAGTTCCATGTTTCAATGTATAAACCATAAAGATTTCCTGGAAAACCAGGCCATCTGCAATCCTGTTTTCGACTCTTCTCTGAAGAGAAAATGTGACAGTCAGTCAAACTTACATGCCTACTTTACAGACTATCGATGAGGAGGAAATTGTAGTGTGTCCTAACGGTGTGTAGTTTTAAAAGTGAAGGCTTGTGAAATATGTATATCAGGTTAGTACTGCTTGCACATAGTGTAATACTACATACTTGTAATTACATAAAATTATTCATGACAAGTTTACAAGTGTGGAATGTAACATGTGTCGCACAGTTTCTGTGGTGTTAAAAAAAGTCTCCCATATCTGATGTTTATTATTTCACAACTCTCCTTCATGCTGTGTATTGTTACTGGTATTTTGCTGTATTTTAATAAAACAATGTTACTTGTATTGTAGGCTGGGTCTACGCCACTACAGCGGGCATCTGCTGAGGGCCATCTGGACGTAGTAAAGCAGCTTATCAAGCATGGAGCAGATATCAACAAGCAGGATACTGTTGTGAGTAGTAGATTGCATTCTTTGTAGCAAACACATACTTAGCTCAGAGTGCGTGATAATGACACACGTAATGGCAATGTGGCTGGCCAGCTGTTTACTCAGGATCTCCCATTTCCCCCACCCCTCTCATTTCGGCACTTCTCCATTGTAGGACCTCATTTCACGTCATCCTTCAGGGTACACAGAATGCCTACATGCACTGGCCCTTGGGTATCCTCCTTGTACAATACTTATTTTTATAATGCAGTGCTTCCTGAACCTTCAGGCCATCTTGTTTCTACTGTTTTTTTGATAATAATTTTTTCAGGCTTAAACGAGAGCAGATATCAAAAATCTGTTTGGCAGTTTCATTAAAAATGTTTTTGTCATAATAGCTAATTTTTTAAAAACAAGAAACTATACAGTTTTGACTAAAAAGTCAACTAACCAGAATTATGCTAATTACATAATTACCTAAAACCATAGTATTTACTGCCTTGAAAAAATCAGCCAACATTAATTAATTAATTTTATTTATTTATTTTTATTCACTCCGTACATCTCTAACAGTGCCTTGAAAGGCTGAGGTATGGAGCACGTCATCAATCTTACATAATACAATTAAACAATAGAGACACATACGGACAGGCAATATAAAAATAATACAATATGCAATTATTCTAAATAGTCATCAATAGTATAAAAATTGTGGGTTGTCAATGTTTTCTTCAGTTTACTCATAAATGAGTTTTTATTATCATGGAGAAGACTATTTTAACTATAAAACTGGCAAACAGGTTTTTGATATCTTCTCTCATTTAGGCGTAAAAAATTAATATCGCTAAAAAAAGTAGAAACAAGAGAGCGTGGCCTTAACAGGAATGGTGAACGACTGTTTGTAACTATCAATATTTTTCCAGCAACAAGGATTGTAGGCTAGGTGTATGAATATTTTTGACATTTCATGCACTAAATGTTAATCTAGTACACACTTTTATATTGTCAGATAATAAATTACATCCATATTATCAGATATTTGATAGAAGATAAAGGTTGCATTATTTCTTATCTCACAACAAATGTTAAATAATATGGAAGTAATTTATTATCTAACAATGTGAAGTAGACCAACATTTAAAGCATGAAATGATTGCTTGTAAGCATGAAAGAAAATACTGTCAATTAAAGACGGCAATGCACCACTCTCTTTAACCTTTTCAGTGCCAAGAGCAGAAATATTGGCTTTCAATGCCTGTGTGAAAAATGCCAGAGGCAGGTATGTAGGCTCTGTAATTTTAAAAAATATAATTTACAGAGTTTTTTTTTTAAACAAATTTTTGTAGAAAAAAATATGTTAACTATTGTGATGGATTGAGGGAACCTTTAATTGCCAGTAAATTTTTTTTCCAACTTGATTTGATTTGTATCGAGTTATTTCAATTTTAATAAATAATTGCAAATTCCTGAAAAATAAAATGGCATTTTTCACATGTGTACCTCGAAGAAAGCTAGCACTAAAAGGGATCAACTAAACTTTCTGAGGAATTTAATACATTAACTGTATGCCAATAATTTTGTTTAGTACCATAAAATGGGGTAAATAGGGACACTGGGGTGAATATGGACAAAATTTCAAATCAAAAGTTCCAGTACACTGTTTAAACAAGAGTTTTTCCCTAAGGTTGGCACTCAATAATTTTACAAAGAGCAATTTTATTGATTTATAATTTGATTTAAAGGTCTAAGCTAGGTATCTGTTTCAAATTATGTCCCTATTCACCCCTGTGTCCCTATTCACCCCATTTTATGATATAGTAAATTAGATTTTTTATTGTATAACTTTCCCATAATATTCAACAAAATATAAAACTACTCATATAGTCGTTATGGTAAATGCCGGAGGTATAGGTGAAGTAGACTGTACGGCATAATGTCTCATCGACAGGATCATTTCATACGTGACATAAGAGCCAATGGCTCGCAGAATCTCGAACAGGAAGAATACTAAAATCCGTCTGGCCATATCTGGAGGCTTGAGACACAGTCACATAGTCTGGATGAAGACTGACTCTAAGCCCTGTAATACAGCTGTCATACGTCTGTATAGAAATGATACCTTTAAACAGTTTTCTATAGTGCTATCAAAAGCATCTTCAACACAGTATATACAGTATTTATTTTAAAATATGGTGTAGAATTAATGCTAATTAATTTGTGGTGTACAGAATCCACAAAGATAAGCAACGATTAACGGCATACATAAGACTATTGTCCAAAAGCTAAGTGTCTGTGCCTAGAATGTTATGTATGCTCCCACATTCCCACAATATTTCGGTACAATGAAGAATCACATCTCTGGTGCCATGAAGCAGATAACCAACTACAGTATTTGTTTGGGTCGTGTCTGTGAAAAGTAGGACTACTGTCTCAGACGGCTATCTGCCTTTGTCACTCAGATTGATCACATCCAACACTTGTAAAGTCAACATGAATATTAAACAATGGCAAATACATGAGCTACATAAACAGGCTTGAAACTTATGAGTTATGGACAACAAAATTATGCAACTTTTCTGTCACTGCACATCATTGTGGTTAGTGAATGTCTGTTCACTAACACACAAATCAGCTCTGATAACTCTGATACACCTTACCAGTCATATCATCAGTTAATAATAATACAGTAATAATAATAATAATTGCAATTCACAAACCAAATTACTTTCCAAACCCTTCTTGAAATTTCTAACTCCCCTTCTTAAATATCAACTCCTCCAACAGACAAATACCTACTCCTCCGACAGAAAATTTCACTACTTCGCAGACCTAAAGTATAGACTGATTACCCTAGACTGATAACCCCATTCTGTTCTCCTTCACACCCTTTGATCTTCTCACTATTGTCTATTATTCCCTCTTCCTCTATACTCCAACTTAGTTAACAAGCAGCTTAAATTTTGCCATTTTCCACCATTCACAACCTTGTGTATCCTGACCAGTCTTTCAACTCCTCTGCTTTCCTTGAACGAGGCATGTTGAAACATGTTACTACCTGGTTTGGGTCTCCAGTTATCCTTCAGTGGATTTTGGGTTATGTTGGTGTAATGGTCAGACCAGTTGTCTACCACCACTGTGATCTGGGTTTGATTCCAGGTGTGTTGCACCTGATTATTTCACATGTCGTAAACAAGGTGGGACATCAACAGTCCTACTGTAGGTTTATTATTACTCTCTCAGTTCTACAACATAAATGAAGCTGATTACCTGTAAATACTGTATACAATTATAAAAACAAATAAAATTGTTCAGTTACAAAAAAAAAAATCCGATTGTTATTTGTGGTTAACTATAATGTCCCAATAGTCTTTGTGAACTTTACAACTCCGGAAATTTTCAATTCATGTTTCACTTTTAGAATACAAGTGCAGTATGTGATTATTCGAAAACATTTCAGTAAGATTAATTTTGTATGTAACATTGTGCATGTAATGGTGTTGTGTTTGTCGATGCACATCAAATGCAGAGTTGTGGTTGTGCAGCATGGCAACACAGCGTTGCACGAGGCGAGCTGGAAGGGCTATAGCCGCTCAGTGCAGGCCTTGTGCAAGGCACGGGCAAACCTACACCTCAAAAACTGTGGGGGGTTTGCGGCCTTGCACCTCTGCTGCCAGAACGGCCACAACCAGAGCTGTCGCGAGCTGCTGCTGGCCGGATGTAATCCCAATCTTCAGAACAATGTGAGTAATCTTCCACACACTGTCCCTTGCCTTTTGCATTAAAAAAAAAACGACTACTGTAACTAGATTTGACTATGAATATCTATGGAAAATCTTCTTGTTAGTGGCACGCAGGCTTCCATAGCGTAGTCAGGCGCCGGCCTACGGTACGAGAGGTCCTGGGTTCGAATCCCGGCTCGGGCATGGATGTTGTATTGTCCCTTCACCTCACTTCATCCTCATTGGCTCTTATGATCTTGTTAAAGGGTCGTAAAACCCTCTCACCTCACCTTGCTAGTGGCGCCTCAAAGGCACCAAATAAGCAAAGAGTAACTAGAAACAAGCAGGAATGATAAAAACCTTACACTTGTGAATACCTCACACCATAAATCAACACTATGATTGTGACAGTGTTCTTACCATCATACACATAATATTATACGTAGATGAATACATTTCTGAATCATTCTAATTTTCAGTGTTACTGTACAGTCTGGCATGTAAAAAATCTGATCAATTGATAGCATGGGTGATCAATTTATTGAATGATAATCGTAACTGGTTGGATTAGTAAACAGTTGTTTTTTAACGTAGAGAAGAGACGTATACATTTAGAATTTTCTGAACCTGTGGGGTGTTCTGGAATAACATTAACAACTCTTTGTCACATAGGGGCTGCACAGATAAGTTGAACTACAACTTGTGTGTCAGTTCACAGTTATTTCTCAGTTTTTGCAACCTTCTCTCATGTCTACACCCTCTAGTTTGACAAAAAACTTTAAATGTTTTGCAGGGACATTCTATGTGTAAAACGCACAGTAAATGTTCCTTGCCAGTTGTTATGCATTTCACATGATTTATATGCATCTAAAAAACCTGATACGATACCAACTAATCTCACAACTTTATTTTTGCTGTTAATACAAACACAGTGTTTACATATGTAACCTTCTTGTGTGTATAGTATGGAGACACTCCGCTGCACACAAGTGCGAGGTACGGGCATGCAGGTGTCACTCGGATCCTCATCAGCGCCAAGTGTCGAGTGTCTGACCAGAACAAGGTACTGTTCCTCTAATGTGAAATTATTGTATACTGAAGCTATCTGTACTTTGGTTGTAACTAAATACTGTGTCAATAACTATCCAAAATAGTATTGCATGCCTTTTAGAATTATTAATATATTTACCCATTTTCTTGTGTAATTTTAAAATCTGGAGTCCCCACAGTATGGGATGTTAAGAAATTGTAGATTTAACAGTCTTATTATTTACTTCATCAGTTATTGAGATGATATATATTTTATGAAGCTTTAATTCTAGAGTACACACAAAGTGTAGAGATAGACGTGCTGCAGTAGGACTGTAGCCATTATTTAGAATATGTTTTAAGATGCGGACATTAGTTAACTCCAGTGATTTTCAATATAAAGTGACATGAAAGAGCATTATGTCACATTAGACGAATCATACAAATAATAGCCTCTATTTTTGCTGTTTGGATTCCTTACAGAATGGTGATACGGCCCTTCACATTGCAGCAGCAATGGGGCGGCGCAAACTGACCAGGATACTGTTGGAGGCGGGCTGCGACAAGAATCTCAAGAACAAAGTAAGAAGCATTTGATGATAACTGTTTCAATAAACTTACACGAGCCACACAAAAAAGGCTCTCAGCAATGATGACACATAATTTGAAAAACTACAGTAGATAAAACAATATTGCATTCCTTACTGCTGTATTAATTTCAGCAGCAGTTAGTTAATCAGTGAAAAAAGGCTTTTCCATTTTGATTCTATTTTATGGCATTCTAGACCCAACAACAGAATAGCCTTCGTTCAGTTTTTCAAACTAACTAATGTCTTGGCCACCCTCAGCACAGAATTATGTATATTGGACAAAAATGTCACAGTAAAATATTTGCTCAGAAAATTTTAAATGCATAAGCAATTCAAAATCTGTTATTTTATAGTCACAAGATTATAACCTGTATAGTTGAAGTTTGCCTGTTTTTTAACTTCCTTAGAAAGTGTCTGCCAACAGGATTACAGAGACCCAATTTTTTTCCAGAAATCAGGAAGGTTTCAAGGTCTACGCAATTAAGCTGTTACGCATCTTCCTCAAAATTAGAAAAAAATCAGGAAAATTTATAAACTCAAGTGAATGTTCAATGTATGTGAAAAGTCTTTTTTTTTCTTCTTCATTCCTACATAATCTCAGTATTGTATTAGTGGTCTCATTTCTGATGCCTCGAAGTGACATCACACCTTTCTTCACTCTGATAAACACCACCTTCCATATTGAAGATTTCCCCAACCTTGTCTCTGCCATGGGATAATGACTGTCCAAGGAAGAGAAGAATAAAAAGTGATACAATTATTCACACGAAGACAAGTGGTTGAGCAAGGCAAACCAGCCAGATAAATTCACAAAACACACCTGATGGGATCTTAAAAGCCATTTACCGGCACACAAAAACCCTGTGTTTTGTAGCATCATCCTCAGAATATTGGCCAGAGTGCAAGAACACGTCAAAGTCTTAATAGAGCATGTAACATAAATTATAGCTAATAATTACATTTTAAAATTTCAGGACCTGTAAGAAAAAATGAGGCACAATCCTAAGTATTTTGCGTGCAATATGTTCACCGGAATAAAATGTACACAACTTAAGGTTGGCAAATAATTTATCAAATGTAGGTAATGTGGTTTTCCCAACAAAATTGAAAGAATATACACTAGTTCTCTTTTAATTTTTGCAAGGTGACTTTGAAAATTTACCAGTTAGGTTTTAAGAAATCAGAGTAGAAAAATCAAAAAGGTAATCCTAGACAGAAGCTTTTGTCAACTTTTTGAGCAAGTATTATGGCTTAAGCATAATCTCTTGCGCCATAGTTAAAGCTACAAAAATTCAGTATCAAAACTTTCCCATTACTACCATCGCTACACAGAATGTTTGTTCACAATGAAATTTGGCAAGTACTACTTTCTACGATTACTGTTGTTTTTCAGTGTTTGCTTGTTCATTAAAAAAAAAAAAAAAACATAAATTTTGTATAGAGAATTACAGCAAAAACATACTTAAGGCCCATCCTTTGTCTTTGATAAAGTGTTTCTAATGTCACTGTTATCCTAGGCACAACCAATATTTTCTGATGGTCAGATTTATTTTGTTGCTTGGGAATTTATTTTTATAACTACATTAATGAATATGTATTCGCTAACCAAGAGCTGACACTGCATGTGAATAATATAAACCAATGCAAATTTTCTAGCAAAATGAGACAGCTCGTGACATTGCCACTCGGAAGGACTTGAACGAGATCCTGATCATCCTGACCAGCCCACCATCCAAAAGCAAGAGTAAGTCTGGCCACAAGAGCAGTCACGAGAAGGAACGAGGGGAGAAGGAACGAGGGGAGAAGGAGCGTGGAGAGAAGGAACGTGGTGAGAAGAATGAAAAGAAGCGTGAGAAAAATGAGAGTGGTACGAGCAGCAAAGACAGCAGTAGTCGGCAGAAGGAGAAAAAGAAGGTATGATAATTATAAACAGGCTCTTATGTTCAATAGTAACTGTGCAATGAAGTTTGTTATACTCAATTGGCATGTTTTCTTACCCTTTAAATTTTACCTACATACTAGGCGACCTAATGGCATAAATTCAGTAACTCATCGGTCAACAAACATTTCGTTGCTAAGCCAAGCAATTTACAATACTGTACATGATACATGCAGCCAACTAAATCACCTGAAACAGTTTTTTTGCCTTATTGGAAATCTTGCACATAGTAATTTATTTGTCACTGCAAACAACTATGAATATAAATCCACAAATAAAACATAACAAAAGCAAAATAAAAACAGCAGCACACAATACATAGCCTTCGAACTGAGAACTCCTTGTTCTAGTGAATGAACAGGCATTTGTTAAGTTGAAGATTGGCTGCTTTTGGCAGATCAACCAGGGACAGATCTAGGCTTTCCTTCGCCCGGAGCAAGAATTATGATTTGCTCCCCCCCACCCCCTCCCTCGTTTCGCTTCCTCTTTATCCATCAGTCCAATTAACCCTACAGTAATAAACGTATCTTGTATACGTTGTTTTGCGCTTGCGTAAATAACAGTATGAAATTTTTAGTAGAAATACATACAACCTGTAGCTACCATTAGCAGTGTTTTAAGTGTGCATTCTAATTGTAAATTAACATTAAATGGTGTTCAAGGTTAGTAAAAATGCAAAAATTCTGAACTAGTAAAAGTCTGAATATTGATAGATATTGTATATTTTTCACACTCCTTTACATTTTGTTCCCAAGTAAACATTTTTGGCACCACCAGCGTCCCCTCTAATCCTGCACCTGGGGCAGTCTACACCCCCCCCCTCCCTCTCGACCCCTACATCCACCCCTGAGATGAACTGGTAGAATTGTTTAAGGTACATTATAAGATTAGCTGCTAGTCATGAGACTGAAGAATTGAAAATGGACATATGGCTGAGTAGGGTTATTGTGAATCTAGCTTTATAATACATATATGACATTCTGTCAGCAAATAATCTTCTGTCTTCCATGTAGACTCGTATTTCTTTTCATAAGTGTAACTCGAACCACTTATGTCTACTTGACCGAAACAGTGCAGGAACCTCAAAAGGATCTATCCTGATGTGTTTGAACTTCAACCATACCAGTAGTGTTGGATATTACTGCTTTAAAGCAGACACCGCAGTCTCGTTATAAATTACTTCATTTTAGTAACTTTTATTATAAAGTACATGTAGTCAAACCCCCAAAGAGAGTTTTCAATTTAACAACAGTTCATGATAAAATATTTTCAATATAATATTTTTAGTGTACGAATTTTCTAAGATTTCACTGTAATTGGTCACTCATGTACAGATGCTGTTTCATTAAAAGTAGTTACAGTATCATTATCAAAAACATACAAAGTGAGATACAAAAAAATTCTACAAGTCCTTCAATGCAGTTGTCTGTATTGTGCAAAGCCAATTACAAGATATAGAGGAACTAGTTAATACAAAGTTCTCACTGATACAAAGTTGCTTTCTTTCCGCTTGAAATTAGTAAGAAATTAAAAACGTATTAACTTTAATGCTAAATAATAGGTTCTGTTTCATGTAAACAGAGTAGTATCAAGTTCAGTGGTTAAAAGAAACCCTCGTGATGGTAAGAAAGTTTGTATTTTGGGACTTAACATCCTGAAAATATACTATTTACAGAACTTTTTGAGTTTTTGTAAACACCTCCTAATTCAAACATCATTATTACAAACTGCATAAAATTAGGTTCTTTCAGGTTTGTACAAAAGAGATTCCACTCTATGTGAAAGCACTACAGGCAAAGACTGTTCTCTGGATGGTACACATGAAGTGGTCTTTTGCCTGTATAACATCAGGAACATTTCCAGGCCTCAACAGTGGTCAAAACACAAACAAAATTATGGAAACATAAATGTGACCTTGAAATGTGCATCAAATGCTGTAATCACCACAATAAGCCAAGCACTGAACTAGCGTACAAGATTTCTGTAGTTATATTTTTAGTATGGTACTTTACGTGGTGATTATATAATTTTATTGGTGGAAAGGCAGTACGAAATTTCTGTGCACTGATTTTTGTTTTGTTACCTCTAGTAATTCTTAATTTTTTTCTCTCCAGGTAAGCCTGATAACTTGAATGGGCAATGCATTCCATAGCCAAGAGTTCTTTGGTAATGGGGACTAGCTGTAGTTTCACTGCAAACATTCTCATAGCAATCTTCATTATAAGGACAACATTTAAATATCCTTCAGACATACGTAGATCTTTTTTCTTACATACATCAACGATCAAATTTACTCTGCACTGAAAGTAGCCTACTATTTCTTCTACGCAAATTAAAGAAAGATAACCTGTTTATTTACATGTGTAAGCATAAAATACATAATAAATGCCAGACAGAAATGTGGAAAAAGTAACCAATTTTCATGACTTTTGCCACAAAAAGGGATTTTCAGTAGAAAAAGAAACTGACTTCCACGTTTCACTATCATCTTCACGACACTGTCGTACTGTAAAGACCTACATACATTTCCTTCCGATCCAACTGTACTGTATGTGTTTTGAAAATATCTTGAATATTGTCCATTCGACATACATACATCCAACCACACTTTTATATACATGAAGAACAGTAATTTCATGACAGTATGTGAATACACAAGTACTGCCAATTTCAAAGAAATAGCCTTCTTAAATCACCAGACACATAGTAACTCTACCACTACGGACATACTTGCTCTTCTGTCTACTTAAGACAATACTTACTATACAATACTGTACCATGAAAACTGTTTAACAGTAAACATTTACTATTGCAGCAAAAGCACGAGCACAAGGTACACTTCCAGAAGGCGTTTGGCAAGCAGTGGTCTCCGTACGGCTGCCACTACTTCCCGGATGCTAAAGCCTTCCCACAGCCCAACCTAGACTCGCTGCCACATGAGCCACTCAAGAAGGGTGAGCAGTATTATCTGGATCTTGCTGGCAACATACGCAAGGTGAGTTCCAATCTTCAGGGTTGGCAAGCAGTTGACCTCTTGTGAAACTAACACTTCTTGAAAAGTCTCCCTTTTACATAACCTGTGTCATGGTGTTTTGATTCATGTGGTGACTTCAGAGGCAAGATGATTTGAAAAAGAAAGTACTGGTGAAGTCATAATTTACCTGGAAGTGTTAAACTTGGTAGCTATATTCTGTTTCACAAGTTTGACACTGGGCACTACTTCGTTAAGTGTTGTATACGCAGTTCGGGATAAAGTGAGCACTCAAAAAAAGCCCTGCCTAAGTTCTATTGCCAGCCAATTTGTATATTTCCGTGCATAACAACAAACTTTTAATCTCTCTCGACACTGCACTTTATGTTTGCGTGTGTAAGATAAATTGTGCATTCTGTAGGAACCTATATACGTACTGTCCGTGACAGAAACGAGCGGCCCTGGAAGTTAAGCAGCGACCCGATATTTTAACATTATAACATGGTGTTGATTTTCGCGCGCATGACTATTTCACTGTCTAGATATTAATAAACGACTGTTACTTAAACCAGTTTCCCCAGGAATTCTCCAACGTCAGTCCATCCCCAACTGTCCCATGTCCAGGGCCGCTCGTTTCTTTCACGGACTATAGAACCCTGTTATAACATTTCTGGATAGAACATTTTCCTGCATATAACATTACTTTTCTTTGGTCTTACCATTTTCCCATAAAGCATAATGCTTTCATTTTCTGTTTATAACAACACTGGTATTTTCAGTTCCTGCATATAACATCGCTTTTTTTCTCAGACATTAACCAAACCTCGGGTAAAATTTTTCTTAACTGCATTATTTTAAGTAAAATAACTAAGCTGTAGACTAAAAATATCTGTAAAAAAACAAATTAATGCCTGGGAAAGTATCATAAGTGTACATTACAATGGTATTAAGACTATGATCCTAAAGATGACGATCATGAACCTACAGAAGACAAGTGGGAAAGCCTCTATTATACACATAATGTATGTACAGTATTCATTATGTTTCTGATAGAACAGTAACTATAGCCTCATTTATTCTCATTATAGGCTTATTTACTGTACATAAACTGCCACATTTTGAGTTACTTTGATGTAATATCCATTTATTGGTGTAAAAATATTTATTCCTACTTGTAAAATTTTCCTACATATAACACTTTTTTTCACAGGTCCCTTGAAAAATGTTATAACAGGGTTCTACTGTAGTTTGATAAAAACAGTTTATTAATTACAAATAGTACAAGCATGTCGATTTCTGTGTATTTTGTTTCAGTATTGTTGTATTTAAATAGGAAAATACGCGGAACCATATTACGTGGTTTCGCTGCCAACCACGCAAGCAGTAAAGCAACTGTAGTTAATGTTGAATTATTGTATGCAGTAATGAATAGTGATATTTTTTTGAAGGTTAATTTTTACTGCTCACTTTGTCCCGAACGACCTTTCAATGTGATTCAACATTTTTAGTTTCAAAATTAAGCTGAAATGTCTGTTCCACTACATGAGTTTGTCTTGCATTGTGGCACTTTACAAAATATTGACAGTTAATTGTTTATAAGTAGTTCTTAAAATTTACTGAAATTATATGAAACAAAGTATACCTTACAAAGAAATCTACCACTTCAACAACGCTCTGTCAGATGCGGTCTTCAAAATACAGTATAGTAATGAAGTATCTATATTTAAAATCTTTTTCCTCAACAAAACTTTTAAATATTACCTGTGGAATGCTAAGCGTTTTTGGGCCAAGTTTAGACTGTAATTTAAATCTAATGATAAAATCCAAACCACAACTTGCTGAATTTAATGTTTTGCTTTCGACATTGCACTACAGAAATGCCTCTTGTAAGGATAAAATATTGACAGGAAATTAGAGGAACCTATTTTTCATTCATAAAAGTCACATTACAAATGAATTTTACTACAGTACTGTAAGGCATTTGGCCATCCCGCCCCAGCCTATTCTGAATTTATATATATACATGTTTATTTTTCTTTTCCTTTTCGTAACGTCTGCCTTTGGCTTTAATTATTGTGGTTAATAGTTATTAAAATCATTATTTTCGTTGTTTGGTAATTTAAAATCCCCCGGCGTCAATATAGGCCTAGGATCCCTGGATGCTTGACTGAATTTTGGTTTGTAACAACTTAGTGTAATTGTTTATTTTTTCAAAGTCGCCCGGCGGTAATATTCTTGTGCCCGGCCTCCCTTATAGTGTGTTCTGTGATTTAGTGCGACATGATGAATAAAGTGCTTCATAATACAGCCATAGATACAGGCTGAAACATGGCTTCAAGTTTGTAGAAGGACAGAAAAGTAAATATTTTATTTAAAATTCAAAGGACGTCTTATCATAAGATTGTAATTTTTCACTCTTGTTTATTTTGTTTTCACGATGGGCCGAACCATTTGAATCTATTCTAATTAATTTAACTGTAGTCACGCCGACGGCGCAGGTATTTACATGTCAGAATTGGTTAATAAGTAAAATTTATAGTAACTTTGTTTAATTATTTAAGTAAGAAAAACGTAATTTTTTATTGGAAGAATATTCATGTAATAAGTACAGTAATATAAATATTTAAGTACAAAGGCAGAGTATTCCCTCGGTAGGGATGGTTGGTCATCCTGGGGAACTTCCGCCGGG
>PNEQ01123705.1:0-24691 GCA_003012365.1 Medauroidea extradentata
CGCGCAAGACAAACACTCAAGATGGCGGACTGTTGAACTAGTAACGCTATTTTCCACTTTCATTCCAGCGGAATATTTTGGTACTAACTATAATCGATTCTTGCAGCAACCATTTTGTTCTAATAGTGTCGTACTTCTTGAGCGTAGTTAACATCTCTGATACAGAGATGTAAACAGAACATTGCGGTGCGACGATTACACGATAGAATTATTTTTACAGTTTCTGTCATCTTAAAAATAAGATGCGACGATTACGCGATGGCGACGATTGTGCGATAAAACACGGTATGTTATCAATGTGGAGTCACACAAACCAATTTTAATACGTTTTCACCACAATTTTCATTGCATAAGTTTATAAAAAATTTTATATAATAATTATATTGCAATTGACTTCACATTATTTATTGCTTTAGGCATATTGTAAAAACTTTTTAAATATAATTTCTTTTCCAGTATTTTAATGTTTTGTTTTTGCGAATAAATATTAATATGATTACTAACAGCTTTCTCTGAAAATATTTTTGTCTTCATTTAATTACAATTTTATTTCTATGGATTCCAAAGCAAACACATATTACAGTAATAAATTTTTATTACAGTACTTTTATTCATTTTATCTGGGTATTTTTACTTCTCTTCTCCTTGGAGCAGAACTCCAGAGAAAGAAGCAGAGGACTTGTCTATTGTTGGTGTTGCAAGCACAACCTAACTCGCTCGTCATGCACTTCAAGTACGATATCCCAATCAAAATATCTAACATTTTCTCACCTTTTTTTTTGTCTCACAGAAACGTCTCACAAATTTATGGTAATTGCAGTATGTTACAGTTTACTGCAGACAAAAAAATTTTTAAATAGTGTTTAACTGTGACTTATATTCCATTTTGTGTACCTTTGTTGTTTTTTTTTTTCAGCCCCCGACTCTTTAGTGTTCTCAAAAAATATGTTCTTAGATCATCAACGTTAGATCGGCGGTTCACTGTATTTATGTGGCATTAAACAAAAGTACTGGATCTTACATCCAAATAAATTTTATTTGATCAATACAACTTGAAATGAAATGTGTAGCTTCCAACCTTGTCCTTCTTGTCTCCATTTGGAAATATTTATTTCGGAAACAAAATTTTTCATCCAAGCTCTAGTTAACACAAAAAATTTAAGTAGGTTTGATGGTAATGCAAAGAATGAACTTGATATTCCATTTTCAATTATTAAAGAAGGATCAATGGGTAATGAGGTATTGAAAAAAAGAATTTAAGTTTCACAATTCTTACATACAGTAAGTCAGATAATAAATGAAACAAAAAAAATGGCCAGCTTTAGGACAGGAGTGAAAAAGTGATAAAAAGTGTTGTCATTATTTAAGTTACCAAATGATGCTACTGTATCTGCAAAAAAATTCCAAGGTTATAGTGTTAAAAATATTACATTATGTAGCATATAATTCAAAGTTATCATATGTGCATACAGAAGATGATGCAACTACAGTAGTTACACTGGACGTGCAACCTTGAAAATGTTATTGTCAGAGACAATATTTTATAGTTTTAGGTTTATGTCAATTTTCCTTTTCAAACTACACATATTGGTTAACTGCATCAAAAGTACAATAAAACTCTGTTAAGGCATTTCTGTAGTGACTGAAAAAATAAGACTTATTTTCTATGAAATCTACTTAAAAGGGCTAAGTCATACATGTGTGAATCAATACGGTGCTAAATTTCTGATTTTCTTTAACAGGAAAATTTCTAAAGTCGACTCTTCATCTTAACAGTGTTTTACTGTATCATATAAACTCACACATTTTCCAGTTACCTGTAAGGGTTCTATAGCGCGTAGTCTGACAAGCTTGTTCTCTGCATCCATCACTCCTAGGACTTCAACCTTGACTTGTCTCATGTTACCATCTTGAGAAGTGGTACCCAAACTGATAACTCCAACCTAAAAGACAAAAAATAACACCCATGATAAAATATAAGAACTTATGTAACATATATGTAACTACAAAAAGAATAACAAGCAAGTCAAAATACATCAAGTGGTTTAAAAAGTTATTAAATGAGGTTATCGCCAGTCACTGATATTGCAAGGTGATCCCTAACAAGCTACGTACATGTAAACTGACTAAAGTTTTTCCCTTCTTCATACTTACTGTTTACGTTTTATGAAATACAAGAACTGTAATGTTTTACTTAAAAGATTCTGTAATTTAATTAAATTGTTGACAGGCCAGATTTATGCTTCTAGACGCCCTAGGCCCGTGAGTTCTATTGCCCTGGTCATTAATCTTTTCTCTCCCTCCTTACCAAGTTTTGCCCGTTTCCCATTATTTCAAATATGTCTTCTCACTTTGTAGCAATAACAATAAGCACACAATAATTAAATAATTTTAGTTTTCACTGATCGCCATATTTGTACTCCTACAAGTAGTGACAGTAAATTAGTCAAATTTTCTCCTTGCTAAAAGAAAGTCTAGTATTCCTATGTATTTTTCTTAAGGGCGTACTAGTGGGGGAAAAAATATAATTTTATATTCGTATAAAATTGGGTTAGATTCGTAGACATTATTTGGGAGTACAGTTTCCTCTTACGAAAAAAATTTAGCTCAGCCAGTTTTTCCATAATGTCAGTTCAAAGTCAAAGTTTGCCTATTTTTACTTTACGCAAAACTTGAAAACCAGTAAACATAATGAAATTGAAAAAATCACATCAAAACTACATGCCACAGTCTATGGCTAGAAGCATATAAAAATCCATTGCAAAAAATTTTTGTACTTAAAATAATTTTCAAACCATTTTCTAATTTTTTATTACTTTTACAAATTTTTTTTAATACACAAAATATTTATGCAAAGGGTTTCTATATGCTTCAAGCTGTAGACCGTGGCATGTTAAAAAAAAGTTAAAATTGATACTGGTAGGGTTACAAGTAACTTTAATGTTGCTTGCACACATTTATGTATTTTTTATAATAAAAACAAAAGTTCTGTGCTTACAGTGGCTGTCTTTAATTACTAAACTTCCTTTCAGAATATTTCACGAAGATAGTATACTGACATTCATTACTGCATTTGACTACAGTGATTGCTACATCATATAAAATACCCTGCCCCTTGCCATTACGGTGTAATATTCACAGAGCAACAGTATACCACAAAAACTTCACTAAAATAAAAACACTTGAGAATGGAATATACTACACAGACTAACTTTAATTACTCACACATGTACAGTAACTTTAAAATACAGTGAACCCTCGATAACTACGACTAAAAGGGGGAAGTAGCTGTCCGAGTTACGATTTGTCCATGTTATCGAGGGGTGTCCCTGGAGGTGGGGTAATCAGTCAATCACAAGAAACGCGAAAAAATTAGTACGCTATCATTTCTGCAAGCAAAAGAGGTTGCAGTAAATACTGTTTTGTACGTAACTATTGTATCAAGTTACGGGAGGGCCGCCATGCAGTGGGAAAATTAACGCTAACGTGGAGGACTATAAAAGAATGTCAAACAATGTGGGCAGTCAGATCTTTATTAAATTTTTTATGCTGCTACTTCTGGCTGATCCTTTTTTTTAATCTCTATGCTAGAAGATGGCACCAAGGCACCCTTCTATCGCATAAAAGTTTTCGTCTGGCTGGCGACAGCCAATGTGCGTGCACGTGTGAGAGAGATAAGAAATGATCGTTGGAGATAAGCTAGGGAGGTTGCGAGCGGAAGTTGTCAAGGTCAACCGGTACAGTCTCATGCAATACAACACTGCACGTGACCACACGCATCTCACACAAGATGTTTACAATGAAAAATACCTTACGTCCGTATGTCACAGCGTAGGGGCAGCAGCCAGCTGCTAGCCTGATAGTTACTCTACTCTCCTACGAAGTTACAAAGGTACAAAAATAATTTTCCTCGTATACATGAATAAAAACGGTACTGTAATTAACAATCCGTCTGGGTCACTATACATTATGTGAACACATTTCAACACTACTAATTTTAAAATTTAATTTTATGTATGTAAATTGCATCATAGAACACATAATTTACATCTTTATTCTTACACAAATTGTCATAAAGCAATAAAATTTTTTAATCATGTTCTACAGAATTACCGTATTTACTCGCGTAATCGCCGCATATTTTTGACCAAATTTTAGGCCCAAAAAATGGGGTGCGGCCATTATAAGGGGTTTTCAAAAAATTACCTTCTTAATTTTTTTGGTGTAAAATACAACAAATGTACATTTTTTCTTACATTTACTCGTTCATAACGTGACCATTTCTTCTAAAATAAAGAAAAAGATTTTGTCAGTGTATAGTACACATGGAAAAATTAAGACAATCAAATCTTGTTAATCCATTCATGTGCTACACTCAATGAAAATCTTTTAAAATTATCCCGCATACGGTAAGACGTTTACATTTTACGGTCCATTACATGTACGCTATATTTCCCGTGAAGTAGTTTATAAACAAATCCGATTCACGCTTAAAACATTACAACTCTCCAGATGCCGTTACGTTATCAACAGAGCATCATCAACCAGCAAGCGTGACTCATCGTGTCCGGCTTGGGCATGGATGTTGTGTTGTTCTTTCACCACCCACATCAGCTCTTGAAAACATCGTTGTTAAAGGGACGTAAAACCTTCTCACCAATTTTCCTACATCACAATGTGAAGCAATGATGTCCGGAACAATTTGTTTCGTAGCCCTGAATTCATTGCACATACCAGAACAAAATAATTTTCCGTTTATGTGTCATTGTAACCCGTAGTTACCGTCATTTCACAAGCACCACACTGAAAAGTTTGTTTACAACACACGTGCGTGCCTGGCTCACAGGACGAAGAGGGAGGAAAGATAAGAAAGTGAGAGGTCGGCCTGCTACGTTGCATCTATACTCGCGCGTCGCGCGTCTCGCTAGCAACATTTTATCACACGGAACTTGCCAGATATTTACTGTGGGATTATTAAAGGCTAAGTAACGATGGACGACTACGTTATAAAGTTTAATACTGTTCTAAAATACTGTATAATGTCATGAATTTAAATCCAGCAGAAACGATTTTTTATGTCTTTTAACCAAGAAGTAATTAAAAATTATTATTTTTTTTTAAATTCTGTCCGATTTATCCGAAGTCCGGGACATCGAGGTCCGAGTTATCGAGGGTTCAATGTCAGTTAAGCTGTGCAAAACAATTAAATTTCACAATTAAAAAAAAAAAAAAAAAAAAAAAAAAAAAAAAAAAAAAAAAAAAAAAAAAAAAAAAAAAAAAAAAAAAAAAAAAAAAAAAAAAAAAAAAAAAAAAAAAAAAAAAAAAAAAAAAAAAAAAAAAAAAAAAAAAAAAAAAAAAAAAAAAAAAAAAAAAAAAAAAAAAAAACGTCAATTTTCAATAATTATCCAAGCAAAAAAAAAAAAAAATACAAATTATTACCTCTATTTTCCTACGTGAACCACCCATCTTTTCGTACTTCTCATGGACAGCAACAGTACATATGCTCCGCATATTGCTATAGAAATTTTTCACATAAAAGTTGTCCACTTTGACCCACTGAACAACATTCTGAATGTTTGTTTGACAACACCAGTGGTAAATCAACTTTAACAATACTGTTGGAGGGTGAGGAGCGCCCTCAAATATAGATCCATGGAAAACCTAAAACATGAAAACAAATTTTCGTCTCTTCAGTATTATTCATGCACATCACTTGTAACAAAGAATTTAATAACACAAAAATAACAAAATATGTATATAATATACAAACAAGCAATTTTTTAAAACCACCTTGAAAGCAAGCTTACTTTACAGTTTAAAAAAAACTTCAAACTTAACATACAGAAGAAAAAGTTCCGTTTTACAATGAATGCATCTTTCACTAAAAAAACAACATACACACAAACCAACAAACACACACTGGTGTCACGCAATGCAAGAAACAACAGTCTTTAATTTATTCTAAACCACTATTAAATCCTAAATATCTATTTTTGAGATATTTTTGTGGAAGGCCTTTTTTAGATTCATATAATGCCACAGATTTGATCTCCATTTAAATAGGGAACTGATTTCAGCAAGAAGTTGAATTTTGCCTATAGTTACAATACTGGAAATTACGTATGTACCTAATTAAATTAATTTCACATTATCACCTTTATTGACATAAAAATAATACACTAAAACTTTGATGGCCATATGCTTCTTGTACACATTGCTTCAGCATGACTACCATTCAAATATGTGTACTCATAAATGTCCATAAATGCATCTAGTTATAACTCAAAAAATCACAATAAAAGAATATAGCTTTTGCCCAACACCCTAGAAAAACATAAATTCTACAGTCAACAAAATAAGGTAAGATCAACCACCATGTAACAGCTCAATGTTTATGATGAGAACTACATAAGAAAAAACCACAAAGCAAAATTATTGTGGAAACTGTACAGTATATGCATAGGGCTATAAAACTAAGTCGCAAGACGTTTCAACGGAGTTCCATTAATTACAAAAATACATTATTCAAATGAATGCGTACTAACTCACAGAGACAAAACGCTGAGGGCAGCAATCACTAATCCATACGTAGCCACCACTGTACGGAAACTTGGAAGCATCAGAATACATTCCTAGTTTCAGTCGTACCCGTGATGTTGCAGTGCCATAGTGAATACTACATGTTTGCTCACTGCGAACCAAACCTTGCTGTATAAGCCATTCCGTGAATTTTGTAGCCAAGAACATCAACACGTTCTTCACTTTGGAATCTATAAAAATACAACATTCTTTCTCAGCATTATTCTCACCAAATAAATTGCCTACTGTACACAACGTTCCACAACTACAAAAAATAGGTCCTATATTTCTCGTAGCAGTAACTTACATTTAAGGTAAATCAATCTGTCTCCCCACCTTACATTCCAGAGTATTTCCTGAAATGTAAGGCAGGTGAGAACATAGACACTATGCAAATAGCAAACCTCTTAACACTACAGTACTGAAAGAAATTCTAAAAAAAGTAATAAAAGCATAAAAAAACAAAAGTATGCTTTAAAAAATTCTTACATGTATCTTACAAACTACAAAATTTTTACTCTAGGCTGCAAAGAATACATTACAAACTATACAAAATTCTTACATGGTAATTTTACAAAAAATTACGAATGTATTTTCTTGCACCACAACTATTCTGAAGTTAGCTGAATAAGGATTGATGACGACTTAAGTCAAAAGGAAACTAATTTTAAAAATAGAAAAGAATTAAGAAAAGAGTTGAAGGACTCGCAGACTGATACTTTAAAATAGGAATATACCAGAGACTATAAATATTTTTTGTGAGAGTGCACTTTTGAAACGTTTAACTGTCCGAGTCTAACTTCATTAGGTGGCGAGTCTAGGTACACTGAGTTATGACGGCAGAGTAAGTGTGGTTGGTAAACCTAGCAGCCAGCGGGCAAACTAGGTTGTGGAAAGATTTAAACTGAAATTATGTCTGGTTCAGAAAATCCTGATATGCTACTTCTAAATTATATGATGATGAGACCTGAGGAATACTTGAGAATATGTTGTAATTGATTAGCTAGTTTCCAACACCTACGCTTTTGTTAGCTATTGTTTGTAAATGGTAGGGCTATCACCACTTTGGTACCGCAGCCGGAGTCAAAGATCTGTGTGAGTAATGAATAGAGGCACACATTTACGATGAATAAAATGAGCTGATTTAGTTATAAAAAATTCAACGATTTTGTTAAAAAAAACTAGAATATTTCGTCAAATAAATTTTCATGGGAAAGGTATTTAATTATTTTCAAAAAATAACTAGGCAATGACTGTTTTTTTAAACAATCTGAAACAACTGTGCTCGATGTAATTTACAAGATGACTAAGCTACCACTTTTATTTATTTGATCAATAATTTCAATCAATAGCTAAAACATTTTAGTTTTAAAAAAAAACAACACACTTTACCATTGAATTCTTAAAACTCCAAATCAAAAGCATGTCAACCTGGTATTTTCAAAAATAGTGAACTTAAGTCGATTATTGAACACTACTCGTACATAACCTGTGTCGCCCGTTGCCAGTTTGCATGAAAGCATGAGATCTATCGGCAAAGACCGCTGATTTAGCAATCAACAAGATTATTATTTATTTATATTGGTTTACTCCGTATATCTCTGAGCTCAGGAAATAAAATCACAATAACTTTAATTCAGTTAAAAAATTGTAAACATAATTTTGCTGTTGGGAATTTTTCTGATCATATTTCTGCTGTTGGCAGTACTAAATTTGTGACAAAGCACAAAGATGGTGGCCATGTTTATTTTTTCATGTAGCAAAATAAGTGTGAATATTTATTTTGTCACATACAATAAAGTCCATCACATATTCCACATATTTCTTTTAATTTGTTGTATATTACGTAACTTATATTGATCAACTACGAACACCGTCCAGATTACAACATTTAAGTAACGTAAATATGAACAAAAATGTCAAGCAACAATTCTGAAGCAAACACTATTGTCGTGTTTCTGCGTTACGTCAAATTGACATGGTGTTATTTTTCCCAAATAAAAATGTGCTAATCTGCAAAAAAAGATCGGCACGCTTGAAGCTGATCATGCAATCGGCAAAATTACCAAAATCAGCCTATCTATATCATCGGTAATCGGCATAGGCTCATCCCTAGAGCATATCATGGATAAAAACTCGCAAAATTTGAATGTTTGAAAATGTTTTTAAGGTAAATAAATGACAGTTTAGATAGAGTGTTATGAATAAGAAATTTCGTTGCTGTTTCGTGAATACGAACATTTTTAAAGAATTTCGCGAATAAAAACAATTGCTCCATATTTTGTGTTATTTCGTGGTTCGCGAAATCTTCTGGGCTCTAGTGATGAAGCGTCTACTGCAGCTAGCTTTTCCAGTAAGCCAACTTGAACAGCCCTAGGATTGTCAAAGAGAGAACAAAAAGTTGGCACTTGGCAACATTTTTCATTACTTTTACTGTATTTAGATGTGACTTTTGTATTACTGATTTCACTCACACAAATTTAAGAATTAATACACAAAAACTCAACCACTTGCAGGTTTAAAATTAAATAAGTTTTACACCGTATGAGAATTAAAACTTTTTAATGAACCAAAACTGTGTAAAAATGTTGTCTAACAGGTCAACCACTACCGTAGGCTAAAATACAAAAACACAACAAGACAGTTTTGATATCGTATGAACAATCATCGTGAAAAATAAAAAATTAGGTGGCCAAACTGACTCGCACAAAACCATAAAATTGATGAATAACATTTATCGGATTTGTACTGGATTTTAGTGACAAAAATTATAATTCCTTTATTCTTCAAGTTTGCAAAGGGGGTAAATTAAACAAAAAAAAAAAAAAAAATGGATACATGACTTCTATAAAAAAAAACTTTAAAAAATGTATTATGTTACATGTCAGAATGAAATAAAAATAGATCTTTCTGTCCCACATACTAAAACAGAAATGGAAATCAATTGCTTATAATTAATATGTAAATAGTAAGCATAAAAGATATGAAAGATCCATAGACTCAAAAAATAATAAATAGGAAAATCACGCTTTTTTCTGCTGTGCCACAAATAAATGAGACATATTTTTCACAGTTTATTTTGCCTGGTGGGGTAAATCAACAAAGTACTACTATATAGCCTAGTATGTATCTCCCAACTGCCATTCAAATACATGCTGTATCAAGTTTGTAATATTTACTCTGCTGTTTAACAGGTTAATGTGATCATTTGAAAGTTAAAGGCATTTGTTGTAAACCACCTTCACACACAAAAAAGTCATCTTTGTATAGTTTTTTCATCAACCATTTTTTCAGCGCTCTGGTCACCTGTTTGGACATCTCAGTGCTACCTAATGACCCAATGAACTAGTTTAGTGTCACTGTGTCTATTTCCTGCCTGTTTGCTCAAGATTCTTAACTCTTTGAGAAACATTATGTGCCTCTGCATTGTTCGTGAGTTTAGGGAGGAGTTAGTACTTTATGGGAGTTAGTTCACTTTGTGCTGGGACCGCACACCTTCCTCGACTTACGTTATGATTTAACATTTCTGTGTATTTTTTACAAAGACCGTGGAGATTGTCAGCGGTATGAAGTACTCTGTGGTATACCTGTGCTGATTGAGAGCGGCAATTATTAAACCTCTGAGACGTCAGACAGTGTGCGCCATTTGTAGTGCGGGCCCGCCCCTGTCGGCCTTGCCCAGTTCGAGCGTCTTCGGACCTGTTTGTCGCTTCCCCTCCTTTCATGCCTCGTACCCTCCCTCTTCCCCTGTCTTCACCTAGCTCCCAGTTGTCCGCCTCCGGGTCAGTCTGAGTCCTGCCGCCACCCTGGGAAGGTTGCCTCCTCCGCTCTGTCAGCTCGATGCTATGTCAGCACGTACGTTAACTTTGGTGAGTTTTCTGTTAGTTGTTTTTTTATGGGTTGCACGTTCTGGAGGTTCGCTTCCAGTTCAGTAAGTCGTATGTTCACCCTCGTTAGCTTTTCTGGGTTTTCTATTGTTGTTCTGGTTGAACGCGGCTGACGGAGTGTCGATGTTGCACAAGGGGTGGAGCCATTAATTTTCGTATTGATTTTCCTGGTAACTTCAATTGTTTGTTTAGTCAATCAATTTATTAACTTTGTTGTAATTGTAAGGTTTTTAATTATAATAAACACACCACATTTGTGAGAATTGGTTTCATTGCTTCCTTCATGGTGTCGCCACTCTGCTGGCAAAGGGGTTAAATTTAAGTTACCTTCAGGGTTGTAAAAAGGCTTGAGCATGAGAGTTCTCTAAAGGGGGGGAGAGGCTGCTAGATGTCCCGAGGAGAGCGGTTTCCTGGGCAGTCGACACAACACAATCTCTACAGCAGAGTGGGAAAATTCTCACTTTTCATGAGGGGGGCGTAGGCGTGTTAACCACTCACCATTTAAAAGAATTCCCTCAGGAGGTGGCGTTCTTGGTCCGACAAGGATGCGACTGAAATTATCGCGTTTGTGCTTGGGTGGTTTATTCTCAGTGTCTTTGTAACGCAGGCAAAGTTCGGGAAGAATTATAGATTTCTCTGATTTTTTTTTTGGGTGGGGGAATTACTCCCACAGGTAGTTGGCTTGTCGGCACTTAGCTGCGGCTTCTGCCTTATGACCTTCAATTATTGCTCTCGCCTCTGGTGAGATATTAATTACTAAACACACTATATCAGACATGAGTACTTCAGAAATGAAACTATGAAAATATGTTTGAGCTGTATATATTGTTATCCCTTGGTACACTTTACAATCACTGTCTTTACAATTCGGCTTTTTATACTTGTTAATACAATTCAGTTTCACACACAGATCTTTGTATACTACTGATTTACACAATGCTCACTATGCTCAACCGCGTGGTCACTTATACACAGAACCCTGGAACTTCTTATAGACTATACTCAACTTCCGCATCCGGCGGTCATAGATATGCGCCTCGTGGCGACTAGTTAATATTCGCAGTAGGGTGCATTCCCTTATACTGCCTGTGCGGCTAGGGTGCATCTTCTTAACGAACGGCGCTTTCAGCACAAGAGTAGGGTACGACCAGGTTTAGGCTCCCTTCTCAAGAAGCAACCTGTATAGAGGATGGGTAGGCGGGTTTAGGCTCCCTTCTCAAGAAGCAACACTGAGGTTAAGTGGATGTCGGATTTAGGCTCCCTTCTCAAGAAGCAACACTGAGGTTAAGTGGATGTCGGGTTTAGGCTCCCTTCTCAAGAAGCAACCCTTTTGAGGTTGGGGGTGGTGCCTAGGCTTGCTCGGCGAGGAAGCCAGAGCCCAAGACTGACAATTTGGCTAGGCGAGCTCCCGCCTTATATACCCCTGAGGGGGGCTTAAAGTACCGTTAGTGGGTGGTGAAAACGGCCGCCGCTGGAGAGGAGGCCATCTGCTGGCTAGCAAGCGCACCACTCCAACACCCAGAAATCACCCACACTCTGCCAAAAAAAAAAAAAAACGTGACTCTACTAAACTTTCCCGTGATGCCGTTAAAATGTCCATGTTGCCAAAAGAGAATAAACAAAGCACTAAATAAATATAGAAGATCAATAATATTACATTTACATTAATTATATACACATTAAAAGTTTATAATTTGCCGCCTGGCATTGTTTGCATTGCGTCCATCTGTTTGTTTACATTTGTTATGGCGGGTGTGAATATATACATACAAAAACGGTAAATATAAACATTTCTAAACCCTTAGTTTTGCGGCAACACGTCTCTCAATACTGGATTTAAATGACCCCTTGGGCAAAAACAAGGTAAGCCTAACTACTAATATTACGGGGCCGAGCGTAAAATATATACTATGCACCTTGAAGGGTGCATCAATGGTATAGCACTTACCCTGTGTTGTTTTAATGTTATTAATGTGGGTCAGGAGTTGTTCGTGAACACGCGCTTGGGTCGGACCCGTTTGACTGGGTGTAACTGTCTGCCCCGTCTGAGTGGTGCCTGATGGGCACAACTTGATTATGTTTATTTTACTTTATTAGCATCATGTAGTGTGTGTTATCTGTTTTCTTGCGCAGTCGTGATTATTCACGGATTTTTATTATCTTCTTATGTTTCTACAAACTTCAAGATGTAGGTCTTCTGTTCTACTCTCTGAGGTAAGTTTCCCTACTGCTTCTATGTGTTATGTCCTTTGTTTTGCATTGCAGCATGCATTTATTAATTTTCCACTTTTTTTATGTGGTTTTTAGTGGCAACCATAACCAACTCCTTTCCCAGGTTATCGTCTCACCGCTACCCTCAGCTAAGTCTGATGCCACTATATGAACTTCAATAGCAATGTTTTGGTTCGGCATCACTCCCTATAACTATGATTTTAATGACTTATATTTCGCCTGTCAGGGGTGCACTCAAGGTAATAAGTTATTTGTATGGTTTGACTTGGTGCATACGCGAGTGCGTGTGTGCGCATACCAAAAATACCTGTATCTTACTAAATTCTTGTGCACAGTACCTTAGCCACATTTCACTACTACAATCAGGGTCTGAATAATTCAAAGGACCACAGAATTTACTGTTTCAACTGAATTTTCTTACCTGATCAAAATTTAAATCATGTCACATTCATTCCTGAGAACACCAATGAAAAGTTTACACAATATTATTAAAATAAATAAAGCTCTAAAAATATAAGAGTTTTACAAATTATTAATTAGGTTTTAAACCTCCGTAGTTCATAAACAATCGGCCAAGTGTGCTAATAGAATCCTACCTTGGTTTGTAGGGGTTGGGTAGGGGCTGAACGAGTTGTCCGTATGAACCAAGACAACCAATTTAGTCAGTGTACACCCCTCCCCATTTTTTCCTACACGGGTAAATCAATAACAGATGGTACTGACACATTCGTATATCTCTAAGAAAAAAATAAGACAAATTTAAATATTTATTATATTATACATTTCGGGCAAAAATATATGCAAGCTGTGCATAAGCAACAATTTACTAAACCAAAAACAAAGAGAAAACATATGGCAATGTCGCATGTAGACTTAACCTACAGGGCACTATACGCCCGTGTTTATATTTCCAGCAGGAAAATCATGTGCTTTATATTAATGCGATATTCATAATAATATAACATGAAGCCATCCTCACTTAACTACTGAAACCATCATTATAGACACAGTAATAAGCATGAACACATAATGTAAAAATGTTGATACACGATGCCGCCAAGTTATTGTAGATGTTGACACATTTTGTAACTATCATATGGAATTAAATATTTCTTATAACATCACTCTTATATTTACGAAGCACATTACAATTTGGGAGTGAAATTAAGTACGCACCTAATTTGATTGCTGCAAAAATGCGAGACATGACAGCGTTTTTATGAAATCACTAGGTTAGTCCGGGTACGATGAAATTTCAACTCAAGCCTTTCAGAAGTGATCTGGGTGAAATTTGTTTATGTTCAAATTATAAACCGACAGAAACAATACTGATTCAACACGTTCAAAGGATGAGTTTGATAATGCTGGCTAACATTTAGTAAGTCAGGTTATCAGGAAAACGTGACTAACGTAACAGAAATCCATATTTCTGAGGAATATTTTTTACGTTTCATACATAAACAGCACCCAAGCTAAGACAGTAACACCATCTCTTCATCAGTCCTTGCAAGACTCCAACCACAGGTGTTCTTAATACATTAAGCACCATTGCTTGTTGCCTTTTTCCACGTGCATGTCTTGGCAGAAAATGCAAAAAAAAAGTGCACCAAAGGCTGCGTGTTGAGTAACGGTTGGAGTTGAATGAACTCTGTCTTGTACAATGCGCGATTGACGCTTTGTCTATCATAATTTTCTTGTGGAACACAACATACTAAATTATTTGCAGTACAGCACATGTATTGTTTTAGTCGCTGCAATCGTGCGACTGTATTTTATTATATTCTCATGCCGTTATTTCTCCTAATTTTTTTTCGATTGCATTAAAAAATTTTCACTGTTCCCGAAAATATGTCAGCACGAGCGAAGTGTCTGTATGAACTGAGCGCCATACAAGTGGGGTTTGAGTGTAGATGTCCAGGTGAAGAGGTACTGGACTCTGCCTGTCATCTCAAGTGAAATAACTCTTTTTTTTTTTTTTTGGGGATCTTCCCTCGGGCGACTGACATCCTGGGATGTCGATCGCGCCTAAGAATGTTCCTCCAACTCATAGTGCTACTCAAGGTATTCAAATCCCCTCAATTTCCTGACAGGGCAACCACTAGGACAGTTGTTGGGCCTGTCAAGAAAGCAGAAGTTCTTCTCAGACTACGAGAGTCACCCCAGTATCCCTGGATAAGCGAGAGGCACTACTCGTCTAAAGATGATTAATCAGTCTCTCAGGCGAACACTGTGTGACCCTGGTCTCTAGTTATCCCTGAGATCAGCTGCAATGAACATCAAATAGGAACCCACTAACTGCCAACATCCCAATTCTCAGTTTCAAACCCACCATAGATTCCCTTCATCCCCACCACGGTGGCAACCATTCTGAGACAGTAGCTGCTGGCAGACCTAGCCATACAGTACGGTCAGAATTCCAGGCATCCTCCAATGGCTGCAGTCACAGCTCATGTCCTAGGAGGGCAGAAATAGAGGCCTTGAAGAGGCACTGCCGAAAGCAAACAGTTTGATGAGCAGGAAAACTAGGATTCATAAAAGAGAAATACATGTAATGAATACTGTATATATCCAGGTACCACCCACCCCCATGTAAGACCCACACCCTTGTTTTTAGAATGACGTGGGGAAAAAAGTTTCATAGCAGATCTGCATGTAAAAAAAATTTTTGTATCAGAAGTTAGTTTGCTTTTAAACAGTTACAAATCTTAAAGAATTACGAAAGTGAAACGTATATTTTGGTACCAATATTTAACAACAATGACAAATAGAAGGCGGGTGAAAGTGCTGCACGGCAATGTAGCGGGCGACAGATAAGATATCTGACTAGGCGCGAGCGTGTGTGACATTGCCAGCTGTTTACCATTTACTCTCTCACTCCCGCTTCCATGTCACGCGCTGGACCGATCTCTTCCGCTTCACTAATAATCTTTTAATTTTTCTGCATCTGTGAATGAACGCAGCCATTTACGACTCTTCTCAATACTTTCAGCCAATACACGTGTGAAGCCATTCAGTACTTAACTGTATGCGCTTAGCTTCGCTAAATCACGCTCGAGATAGTTTGTGCGCAGCAAGCTGCAACGTGGCAATGCCGACAGCAATGTGACAGTGACTGCTGGCTATATGTATTATCCAACCTCACTCCCATACGTTTAGCTGCATCCACCCATCCCATCTTCAACCACCTGCTCAGTCATAGGGCAGACGTAATCATTCCACATGGTTCTCACAGCTGTTACCAGAAATTATTAAGACATTTCACATAAAACAATACCTTGCAGCAAGATATGGGTGAATTTACCGGCGTGGCGGTACTTTTCGTCAGAGTACAAAAACAGCCCAAGTGCAGTTCAACCCACATACTACCATACCCCACTTTTACAAACTTATATTTTGGAAAAAGGTGCGGGTGGTACCTGGGTATGTACAGTAAGTAGTATGGGTAAATCCCAATGAACACATGGTTTAATTGGCTGTAACAACGAGCTGCCCTTGCATCGCTAAGCTGAAGGCAGAAATTAAGCATTTTGCAAAACAAGTGTGCGGAAAGAATCCATAAACACACTCTGTTAAGGCAGAGATAGAAAGTATCGTGACATACACTAAAAATTAGTGGTACGTTAAGTAGGATTGCCAGTTGCAGTTAGCAGGAGTAATCACTATGAAGAATGTACTCCACTGTATCGGCTGTACATCTGCCCTTATACACCACTCTAAACATGTTGAGAGTGAGCAAGGGAGGTGATGGGATTGAAGATAGGTAACCACCTCTTATGAGCGTCAGAGATGTGCGCTTGAAAACCGTCAAAGGCAGGCATAGGTAACCACGGAAGTGGACAGGCTCTGAACTAGGAATACTGTACGAGTTTTCTGCAATTCCACGATCGCAGAATTTTTTTGCAGAATCACAAGAGTACTTCGCAGAATCATCACAGAATCACATATTTTGCCTTACCTTTTGTTGTCCCAATGAGCACAATAATAACAATGTGTGCAAAAGTTATCTTCTCCCAAATAATATCTTAATTAAGGAAAGAGTGAATTATTCCATTGGACTTACATTTCATGACAACTCTTAATGAAACATACACTCTCATAAAGGAAGCCGTAGTCCCGTAGTGACAGTTACAAAATAGAGATTGGAACATTTGGAACCGACTAAAACAGTCCCACATACGTGTGGCAAAATAACAACACATGGAACCTTAGATGCAACTAAACTTAATTTAAAGAAATACCAAAGGAATGTTTACACTGACACATCTTTGCTTAAGCCACATCAACTGATGTTTCGAAGAGTTTCTGGTAGCATTGCTAGTAATTTTCTTTCAAGTACCTTGTGCATTACATATTTTAAGAACTTAATACTGTACTCGTTTATGGTACAATGAAACCTCCTCAAGACGTAGAAATTAAGGGAACTAAATTTTGCAGTTTTGTAATTACAAGGTTTGTACGAAAAGGTGTTTACAAGAACCCTAGAAAATCTTCTGATATTAGGCGTATTTTAGCGGTTGAATTGGTCACAAGCTGTTAGCAAGCGTTTGCCGAATCTGTTTGCATTTACAAGAAATCGCTAAAATGCAATATTCAGTAAACATAAATGGCTACCACCATGGAGTTACGAAATTGTGTACTTGTTATTGTCTTATCAGTAATAGAATTGGACTATATAAAGGAAAATACTTCTTCACGAATACGTTTATTGGAAAATAAACTGCTTTCACTATTTTTTTTTTTACATGTACAACATAATAAATTGTAGAAATAAATTTAATTGTGCACCAGTATATGATGAAAAATTAATATTGCATCATTTTATTTTAAAATAACTTAGGTAAGTTCCGTCCATATTTCACATACAATACAGTTTTTTTTTTCCAGATTTGTTCGAAACAAAAAAGGAAATAAAGGTAAAGGTAAACATCCTGTGAACAAACCCTGTAACCGTCCTCCTGCCTCGGTTGCCAGAAACGTGCATACACCCTCAGCCTGGTTGCAGCATGTTTGCAAACACCCTTGTAAACAGGAGCGCTAAAATGCTCTGTTTACAAGTACCGCTACCAATTCAACAGCTAAAATACGCCTATTAACTTCATATTATTCACAAAATATACATTCTTACTCACACTACGACTTTTTTTAAACAACTGACTCTACACATTTTAACCTACAAAGAAAACTATATTGTGAATGAAAATTAAATTTTACTTATCTGATTTTGAAGAGACACAAAACAACTTAGTCTTGACAAGAATTTTGTATTAACAAAATGTCACTGTAACTCTACATAAACCCAGTGATCCCTTATGTCCGGGGCCTTTCAGAAAATATAAGATGGCTACGCAACAGGTATAACATACAGACTGCTTTCAAATCAAGGAAGGACCACATTAAAAATCATGATTACAAAGGTGAAACCAGCAATTTAAAAACTACAAACTCAGGACTGTGTTTATCAAATACCATACGAGTGTGGAAGTGTATACATAGGAGAAACAGGCAGACCCCTTTCCACATGTACCGGTATTAAAGAACATAAAAACAACACCCAAAAAAGGCAAGATACAAAATTCCAAACTGGCCAAACATGTGTAGGAAAATAGTCATAGAATACTTTGAGAAAATGCCACTCTACTTATACTAGAAACACACCCTATCAAAAGAAAACGAAAAGAATCAGCATTAATTGTGAATAATTCAACTGTATTTAGTCAGCAAAGTATTGAATTAAGAAACATGTGGAAACCTTTAACAAAAAAATAAACAAAATTATTTGCAAAGTGACAATAGACTATAAAACCCATCAAAAGGTGCGCAGCCAATCAGAAGAGAGCACAATTACCATCTGCCGTGCTAGGAACAGAGCTAAAGGCTATGAACACTGTCCAATTTTATCCAGATTTCACTTTTACTTCACCTGAAGACGGGAGCAGATGTCAGCTCCCGAAAATGTCGTCTAGTGTATTGTCTAGGACGCTGTCATTGTTTACCCTGTCTTGTGTCCATTATTGTATTCGTTACAGTATTGTCTGTACATCTTAATTGTGGTGTCCTGAGTTTTACATATTAGTTTGTTTTGTATTTCGACTTTTATTTTTTGTTGTTTATAATAATTTTTTTTTCCTTTATTTGTCGTTGACTGATTCTGTATGACATCTTTCATGTTCTGTTGTTTTGGTTTATGGATCTGTTGACTACAGCCAACTTGGCTTTTTTTCTCTTTTTTTCATATTTTGTTGTTTGTTTTTCTAAGTATCTTTCTAAGATTTCTGGGACGACATAATATCGCAATGGCGTATGTCCACAGTAACACGGTTTGTCAAGTTACAGCATACAACAGCAACGTCAACAGTTCGTCATGACTAAACATTTTGGTCTACTCAGGCCGGACAATGCCAGTAATTTTAGTTCGCTTCGCGTGTTTAGTGTTGTACCACACATTGCACGCCTCATGTACTTTATTCGCGTTTTCCTTGCTTGGTGTGGACTCTCGTACGAAGTAATTATGTTTGTATTACATTACTAACGGTTCATTTAGTTGGTTTCTCGACTCGTCATGTCGCGTTTCATTGGTGAGTTGCTAATTGTTTGTGCGTTTATATTAGTGTCACGTGATCTAACTGTTTTGTGTCCGTTACCGTTCAGAGTGGCGGTAATAAATATGTGTAACACGTGATATAACATTTGGAACATCATAAATTTGTACATTCACTACGGCTAAGACACACGTTTAACCCGACCTTCTGATTGATAATTTAGCCGCAAATTTGCTTGCCAGTGACTACACATACAAAAAGTAAGTTTGAATTTCATTTTTAAATTTATTTTGGGTGGAAAAAAAATTCAAACTTGTTATTGAAAAAAGAGGGTGCGCTGCTTACATGGGTGGGAGAGGTACATGGGCCAAGACAGTACGTATTGTACAAGAAATACATTTATTTAATTTTAGCCAAGAAAACAAATTTTTAAGATTCATGACTTTTCGGTCTAGCGTGACTTATTTGATCCACTGAACATTCCGCAGCAGAAAAGATTAACGACTAGCAAAGAATCAAAGATATGAGAAGCCTTGGAGACACATCCAGTACTGACACTCATACAAACTAAACACAAATGGCACTGAAACTCACCAAGTTGTGTTCTCTCTTGTGAAGCAACATTCTGTGGTATATCTTTCACTCTCAAGTTGGGCCGGGCAACAACCACAAGCGATGGGAAAGTCTTACCCGACAGTTTGCTGAATGTGACCTCATGAGAATCTGCCACTGGCTGTTTGCTGGTGGTTTTGCTGGTGGGGTTGTCATCGTTGGTAAGGTCTACCACAGGGGCTGTAAATACAGACGTACAACTATCAAAACAGTATGACCAACTTAAAACTCCCTACTTCTAAGTACCTATTATCTCCCCACTACATACAAAAAACAATTCACACAATACTGTACTTCAGACCTGTTGGGGATACAGTTGGTGCAGCAGCAGCAGTCTCTCGCCTCCCACCAGTGTGATCTGGTTTCAATTATCAGCAAGGTTGTACTGAATTTTTGCTGTTGAAATAGCATCTGACAGTGCTGTTGGTCAGCAGGTTTTCTCTGGGATCTCCCATTTCTCCTGCCACTGCCTCTTACTCACCTCACATCACTCCCAGTTAACATAAAAAGTAAAGATATTTCCAGAAATACTGATTAATTCAAATAAAGATTTATACAAATATAATAGAATACTCACTTCCAAAATCACTTTCAAAAAATATATATACAACCACGATTTTTTGGAAAGTTATTTTGTTAGAAAGCCATATTTCCTTTCCAAAGTTTCCAATAAAAAAATTAACAAAAAAAAATCAATAAAATCTTCAAGTCTAGCAAGAAAAGCACATACAAAATTAACGACCTACACAAAATTCTATAATAAAAAAAAGTCAATACCATTACACGATGTGTCTTTAGGTGGTTTGTTGGCTCCTCCCAGGGATAAACCACCAATGCTGTTCCCCTCAGCAGGTTTTGGAGTTATAGGAACATTCTTGCTTCGTGTGCGAGGAACTAGAGAAGCTGAAACAAGCACAGATATTCAACAAGTTCCTCAAGTTGCACTGCTGTGTGCTTCCTACATGAGCAGTAGTACAAAGAGTACCTGGTGTCAAAGACACGAGGCCTGACTTGGCTACACCTGGACTGCTAGCTGGTTTCTGAGGTGGAGGTGGAGTTGCCACTACTGCTACTTGTGTTCTCGTACGCTGTTGTATGCCTGCACGAGTGGTGGGTGTTGTTACTTGTGTCTGCACTCGAGGCATGGTGGCTTCTGGCACTGTTGGCTGGACACATACACACAAATTACCACAAGTATCCACTACATTCACCGTCAAATATTTGATCTTAGAACGCCAGCTAAACAAAACACCCAATATAATGGTAACATAATACGTTCAATGTGTGCAATGCTGTAAATGCACTAAACAGTTATAGCAGAGGGGTTAAAGAACTGACAGTCTACATGTATCAACACCAAGACCACCAACATGAACTGGTTTTATCTATCATACACTGACTACAGATACAGCACAAGTGGAGCTATCCAAAAAGAAGCATCATCCACCAAAAAACTTGCAACAAACTGGGATCACAAAAACCAATTTAATATAACTTACAGGTAGAGTTGATTCCTGCAACAATGTATAAAAATCCTTGACTCGCCAAATAAACAGAACTTGAAGATGGTAAGCTGTCATACACCGCATCACGACTAAGTACCAATACTGTGACATGCATAATCTACAGTCCGTACCAGAGATGACCCACTTACTACTTCTGCCCTCTACTGACGTGCAAATATATCACCACAGACACAATATGTAACATTGTACGTCTTAGTGCAGGCTTTCACCACCTGTTCAACTGCTGCCAGGCAGCTACATTCAAAGTTCTAAACTTTACTGACAAAGTGTGCAACAGAATCAACCAAGAGTATCTGGTTGCCGCTTGACAGGTACTACACAAATTACCAATAACAAATCAACACTTGAAAATTCCTGAGTAAATGTAAACATAGTAACAGCTAGCCAACAGGTAACAAATAGTGTTAAAACACCAAGCCCTGCTGCCTAAACTGAGGTTTGGAAATATTAAAAATACGCTGTAAGTGGATACACATGAAGCCACGTCAGCCAGAAGCATGGATCCAGGGAGGCATCACATGGTCAGAATCCACTCCCCCCTCCCCCCCCTAGCCAAAATTAAAATTTCAGTAACTTAGCAAACAAAGTCTGACAGGGTACAATGAGAATATATTAACAAAATAACAAAAAAATACTATAGTAACAACTGTTTATGTTCTACTTCATCAAATAGAGGATAGTCTCTTTCTGTATAACACCACTCAATTGTATGCTGCAGATCTGAAATTAGGATACTGTAACGACTGTGATAACCATTACCGTAACATTTTAGTTAAATTTTGTTTTGGGAACATATTTTGGCATTTGAGACCTTTGTTTGATGGATAATTTAGTGACAATGGAAAATTTTGTGTAATAAAACTTAAATGGAGATAGTCACATGGGAAACTCAAGCATTATAACAGAGAGACAGGTCATAAACTGTTCGGCAGAAGTTTAGACCCACTTGGTGATTATTCATATCTTGCAAGCAAATGCAAGTTAACGTAGTGGCCTTATAAACATACACACCCACAAATTATTTACCTTTAGGGCTGCTAGTGAAAAAAACCAGTAATTGTGCAAGGCAGGTGATGTCGCGTTCACAAATTTTTTAATTTGTTCCTAGCTGTAGGCATGTATAAAATTTTTTACATTTGGCTGTGAGCAGCAGAGAGCTAGAAGGTTTCACACAATCGGAAGCCAATGTTCATGTAAAACTGTGACGACGATGAGGCGAATTCAGAGGGGTGTGTCCTAGATTTGCACGTGCCAGACATTGTCCCTCTGCTGATGTGCATTTGCTGTTGCTACAACCGGGGCTGCTTGTTGTAAAACGGGGTATGGCAGACTGGCCAGCTATTAGTTAAGGTACCTGTAAAGGACAGTTGATGGACGGGTCCATTTTAGGAATATGTACTAGTTTAGGGAAGTGTTAAGCTGCTGTCAGAGAGATATTATTTAGGCAAGAATCATCTATCTAGGATAGGTATCTTTCATTCTAAACCCAGGAAAAGGCTAGAAGACCCAAAGTGCATGTGACATATTTTGCTACCAAAATGTCGGGTCTTGAAGCGAAGAGCTGCTGACGAGACCAGTTGAGCAAACCAGAATACATTTGTGCAGACACAATTGCTTGACTGGCCCAAGAAACTGTGTTGGTTGTGTTTATTTAATGATAATTTTATAGACTCATTGCTGCACACCAATTGAGAAATCTTTAATTAATCTTAACTAATTATCTGTGTGATCTTTGAAAGAACTGTGCAATGGGAGTGCAGGACTGGATTTATTTGCTTGTACATACTCAATTTTGCAATGAAGTATGTCCAAGCAAGTAAATCCAGTTAATTATCTGTGACTGGCTTATTAGTGAGAGACGAGGTAAAGATCCTGTATAAGAATTTACCAACTAGATTTGTAGGTATGGTAACTGCATAAACAGGTATGAGTGCTCTACCAACACATTTTATTTAGGTATTATTTGCTTTGACTGCTATGTTACTACTGAGTTGTAAGTTGAGAAATTCAGTTTGTTTGACAACTAAGAGTACATGTAGGTCAATCATGATCAGAGTTCATTGCCCACCTTCTTGGGGTAGTGAAAATATACTGTAATGCCTTAAACCATCAAAATTATTTTTACTTAAGGTGCCTGCCTAGTGGCCGTGGTTGTGCGAGTGATACTTTCAGCAGCAAGGTAGATGTTGACCGGCTCATCAGGTGTGGTGCTGCCTCTACTGCGAAACACTGAAATGGCGTGCAGTGGTATCGTAGAACATTTGCCTGACTGACAAAGTAACGTGTTGGAGAAAAGTTTTAACAAAGTCCAATACACATTTCTATCATAGTTTCACACAAATCCTATCAATAGTTGTTTAGATAGAATAGATTGAAAAAACTTGACGCAACACCGTAACGTCCCCTTATAAATTACGCTAACGCTCGCTCCTGATTTTTAACACTTTACCATTTAGGCCTAAGAGAACTAGTATTCGCCAGCACCTTTGCAGTTTGCAATTTATTTTCACGTAAGGATAATATTTTAGCATGTAAGATTGTGAAGAAGAAGCTTTAATTGTGAAACAGTAATTACTTACGTCAAAGTGTTCATCCAATGTTTAATTTCCGTGTTTAATTGCCTTTGCAACATTTGTTAACCTGTACAAGTGTTTGTTTACAAATACGGCCGAGTGCCTTACCAGTGGTGCCAATCTCGTGCATGGACTGTAAAAGTGCACTAAACAGCGATCATGGGAAATACGCACGTAAATATAAATTGTATTCTTTGTTACTGCTTAGAAATGTGTTTTATGATAATGTACCGTATTTACTCTATTGTAAACCTAATTTTTTTTACCCTTTTGGACAGTCAAAAATCCCGACTCAGCTTACATTCGGGCTCAACCATTTTGGAAACAGTTTTGACCAAATATAAATAAATACATATATAAAACAGGCAGTACACTTCATCAGTACCGATACGGACACAAACGTGAACCTAATTCATAAAAATGTGCAGGTATTGCTATATGGAGTGTGATCTCTAGCAACATCACGGCCGGTCGAGAGGTGACATCACCGTGCCGCCGCTAGGCGGACCTTGGACTTGAGTGTGCCGACCTGTCAACAGTGTAGGTATTGTCCATACCGTATAAGAATTCCATTATTTGACAGATCATAAAAAAGTAGGGCAATGTAAACAAAACATTATGTATCCTTCCACCACCATGTGCTTTCCAGCTGACAATCAAAACATGTCAACAGTAAAGGTATATTATGATTGCAATAACATTTAAAGTGTGTTGTGATTTTCTTGAGATTATTTTTTAGATCT
>PNEQ01123707.1:0-24679 GCA_003012365.1 Medauroidea extradentata
CAACAATTATATTTAATAGTTTTGTAATAATCCATAACTATGTCATTTAATTAATTTAATGTTAAACTGTAACTATATTGTAACTTTTACTGAGATTATGGATACTTGCAAGTGAATTGTAATGCTGGTTAGTTGTAAGAGAGGGCCTCATGGCCCTAAGCTTGCCAGCTTAAATAAAACATAAATAAATAAATAAATATTGAAACTCACTTGTTCTGTATGAATTTTGTCAAAATTGGAAAACTTGTAATTTTCAGATTAAATTAATTTTTTATTGACAATGCGTTATTTTACTTACTAACTAGTTGACTAGTGTTTCTGGATACAGATATTTTATCATGTCAGGTAAAAATCTAATACAAGTGTAAAAGAGAACAATTTTAAAATTTTAAGTTAAATTTCAAGATAGTACTGCATTAGCAAACTTATTTATTCAGAATTAGGTTAATAAGTTACGATATATATTGTTAAAATGTTAAAATAATTAAATTAGTTATTAAAGTTATAAGTGTATGTTATTACAGATGGAAGTCTCTAATGATATGTGGTGTCGATCACCAAATGTTAAATAGGTGACAATAAAAACTAGAAATTAAATACTGTGAAATGTGTAAGATATTTAAGTTTGCTATATGTGTATAAAAATGTAGAAATACAAGAGTGGATGTTAACAGGTAACACAAGCAAATAAATAAATCGTGTACCTATAGGTTAGGTATGCGCAACTGTATACAGTGTATCTCTGGTGACTATATGTAAACACTGCCAGGGCTACCAACTATGGCTAGCCAATCATCAAGTCTTATGTCAACAAAACAAAAAAAAAATTGTCAGTAGTATGAATACTATCATACACCAGCTCACGTGGGGGCATAAATCCTTCAGCAAGTGGCCCTAACCTCTATTGCCACAAAAAGTTAGCAGAGCATTTCATAAGGTGGGGACAAACTATCTGATTCACTCTTATTTAACCATAAAATAGCATGGGCTCTTCCACAAAAATAAATGAAAGACAATCTAAAATTAAATGCCCATACCAAGTATCCACATCAAAACATCAACATTGAATAAAGAGGGCTGGGGGTTCATAAATGAAAACAAATCATCTACCACTCACAACAGGTGGAAAACAAGGCTAAACACAACTTTGAGTAATTGAAAAATGTAGCTCAGACATTAAATCAAATTACAAATATTCATAATAGAAATTATTAAGGGGTACTGGAAAACGTTCAGTGATGGATTAGTGCGACCGTGTGTGATATATCTCCGCATGTAAACATAACCTTAAAATCTATAGGTCCTACGTAAACTATCTTTGTAGCATCACGAAACAAATTATTCTACAAAACTATTCAAAACAATTACTACTATAGTTGACAGCAGGGAAAACTTCTTAACTAAAACACAAGTTTATGGAACAACCATAGTTCATTTACCTCAAAAACTTTAAAAGAGAACACAGAAACAAACACACTGAAAAAAATAATAAATTCCAAATAATAGAACGACGCGATTACTTCTTTATCGTAATCTCAAACAACAACAAAAAAAAAAAAGAAAATTATGAATTCGGCCTCACATGGCATTAAATAAAAGTGCGTTGAAACATTTCATGCTATAAAATCAACAGTACACGAAACTTGAAATAGTAGATTAAAATGTACTGGTTATCTCTCATTAAGACCAAACAGAAGTAGAAGTAGTGAACCCGCCTTTTAAGTCTCATTAAAAATACCTGTCCTCCTGCAGAGGAACAACACCACCACATTACTGTAAACTATAAATCTCTCAGGTCAAGAGAAAATATCAATTAATTTCGACGCTTTTTTCGAAGCCAATATGGATAAAATACTCTTTGACAATCCTAGACAATGTTATTTGTCAACTTTATGAGTAAATATTTGTCCAAAATTACTAATTTGTTGTGCGTGATCTCTTGCGCCGCAGTTAAATGCACGAGATTCCGGCGTCAGAGATTGTGCCTCAGAAGTTCACTACACTGGAAACTATTTTGTTTAAAACGTTGGCTAAAACTATTGTCTTATATTGTTATTGTTTAATATTCACAAATTGGCTTCAAGAAACCTACAGTTATAGATTATTGTTTTTGGCGTCGAATTATGTAGCACGCCCTCTTAAGTTCGTGGCATACATATGATCTATAGCTTTCAAATGCGCACGTCACCATGTCACTAAATGTTTCGCTGACTGAGGCACATGGTACTTGGATAAATACAAGGCACTCGACGCGTGCTCATCTTTCCCCTACCATGACCAGCAGTCGGCTCCTGGTATGACGTCCCGCGACATCTCCGCCACATAGTACCTACCTTCATGTCCATACAATACGATTCTCACGCGGGTGTGTTCGCTTTGTACTAACACAAACGGACACATTGTCCAGTCTACGACTGTAATAATAATAATAAAAGAAAACCCACTGATATAACAGACATTAAATAAAATATATGGTTGACTTTCGACTAGATTAAAATAAGCAATAAAAATTATTTCGATCGAGAGATTGAACGGGTTGTAAACTCACACAACTACAAACAATTTGCCTTGGCCCTTATCTTACTCGGGAAATAGAAACAGCCTATATATTATCATTTCGACGAGCCCATGGCCGGAGATATATTAGAAGTAATAGTAGCAGTAGAATAAAGCGGTTTCAAATTTATCGCAATTTTTAGTGAGAGAGATTTTTTTGTCAGCGCTTAACACCGAAGTCTTTAGCGCTGGTGAGGGGTGATATGAGGTTAGTATGGAGTAGTACCGGAATGAAGGGACGGGGGTAGTGGGAGATCCCCGAGAAACCCCGCCGACCGACCCCGCCGGGAATCGAACCCCGATCGACTTGGTGGGAGGCGAATGGTCTGACCATTCGGCCACCGCGGCCCACAGAAATTGTTAGTTATATAGCGGATAGGAATAGGGTAGTTTGTAAGAAGCTAGAAAATATCTCCTCAGAAGATTTTTAACTAACTCCCCGATGAGTTAATCACTTGAAACATCTTACATAGCTCAGAACTGGATGACAACGCAATATAAACACACTTAATCATTCTGTGTCTGTTCGGTACAAACTTTGCTCGTTTAAGGTCGATAGCAAAATTTTTCGCACACTAGAATATAAAGCGGAACATAATATTATTAAAATAAAAAAATATTTAATCGGTATATTCCACTTTTCAAGCTGACTAAACTGTATAAAATTATTTACGCTATGGAATAATATGTAAGATTAAAAAAAATCGATGGGTGCAAGTAATTGATAATTCATGCATGAATAGTTCACTGAAGTCGCCAACAATTTAATTTCACAGCAAATTAAATGAACGTTGTCTGAATTGTCTCAATGACAGCCACTCTCTACGCTCCGTACTATTATCAACTGCATGTGCCCTAACTTATTCGTACTAAGCCTAACAGGTGTTTTCATACGGGGATTTTTTTTTGTTTCTTTTAGTTCGCTTTAAAAACGCAGCACATATTTTTTTTATTTAAGTAATTATTGTGTTAGCCGACATTTCTCATTTAATACATTTGAAAGACATCACTTTTTGGACAAAACGATTCTATGGAATTTAACGATATCTACAAGTAGTATGTGCACGACGTAATAAATAGCATGGACTTAAATAGCTTCTTAACTAACTCAAAACGAACTTGGGTGTCGTTGGCTGCAAAAGACAAAAACTGAAACCAACAATCCAATTTTTTCTAAACCAGTTTCCATAACTTACCTCTTCTTTAAAAAATTAATTTATATTAACTTGATATACAGTACCTATAGCAAATTTCATGAAAATTATTAATGAATGAATTTCAATGTGTTCTATTCATCACGTCCTTGTGATGCATATGGCATATATTTAAAGTGTCGTATTGGTAACTGTATCTTGGGGACACTAAAGACAGGGTTGAAGAAGAGTGTTTGACATCTGCAAAAGCTAGTTATTCACCACGACAAAACACCATTTTTGCTTCCAGCGAAGAGCGCCTTGTACTGTTACTTCACAAGGAGTTTAGGGTTACAAAAACATTAAATTCTTTAAAGGAATATGTTGGCGATTATGAGGGAAAACTGTAAAGAAACTTCATCTATTTGTGAGGAAGAAATGGTACGTTTCAAATTTTAAAGTACATTACTGTATACGTTATCCACAGATTTAGAACTGAGCGGAAGACTAATTTGGCACCTCATCCGAGTAAGTGACTGAGCGATTTTGGTCAGCGCCTAGCATCGAGGTCTTCAGCGCTGGTGAATGGTGACGTGATGTGAGAACGGAGCGGCGCCGGAATGAAGGGGCGGGAGAAACAGGAGATCCTCGAGAAAACCCGCTGACCAGTGGCGTCGTCCGGCACGATTCCCACATGCGAATATCTGGGGACAGACACCACCGGGAATCGAACTCGGATCGCCTTGGTGAGAGGCGAGTGATCTTTGCCATGTGTATTACTTGAGAACTTAATGCACCGTAAAGTGAGGATACTTTGCACCCTCATAGGTAACTTTGCACAATTTGATTTATTTCGTTATATGTTGGAATTAGGAAAATATTTACTCTAAAGTATTGTTTATTTTTTAAGCTATGAATGGCCAAGTCTTTCAACAGTTAACGATTCTGCAAACCTTCACTTACAGAAACACATGTAGTGCAAAGTAAGGCCAAAATTACGCAAAGTAACCCCGCTTTACGGTAGGTAACAAACATATCATCGTCTCGCACTTCCCATGGAAAAGTAAGTGACGTTTGTGCAGATGAGAGTCTTTATTGACAGCACAGACGAGAGTACAGCTAGTGTGTAAGCTGCTGCAGGTACTGCTGAACCTCGGCTTGGCCATGCGACCTAGCATAGCTGAGGGCAGTGTAGCCCCACTTGTCTGTGACTGCTGTGTTGGCCCCGGCCTGTACCAGCCGCTGCACTATGTCCAGGTGACCGAATATGGCCGCCCACAAGAGAGGCGTGCGGCTGTAGTCGTCCCTCGCCTCCAAGTTAGCCCCACGCTGCATCAGCATGTCGAACAATCGCATGTGGTGTCTGCTGGCTGCTCCGTGTAGCAAGGTGAACCTCGTGTCGCTGGGCGTGTTAACAGCCAGGCCCGCACACAGAAGCAGTGTGGCTAGCTCCACGTGGTCGTAGTATGCCACACCATACAGTGACTTGGCGTGTTGCAGCTGAGCGTATAAGTCACCATACTTGTCCAGCAGTGAGTCCAGGCCTTCCTTCATTGTCTTCCAGTCACCCTGCCTGTTGAACTCCTGCACCTACATAAAACATGTCAAGGGAAGACATCCTCTTCTTAAAATTACATTCGGCTAAACTGGAGGACCAATGATAGTATAATCTTAGGTGCGACAAAGCGACAGAGCAAAAGCAATGCGACAGTAAAAATTCTCGTTGTTCTGAACTCAAGTTTTGCTGCTGCGCGACAATTAAAAAAAAACATGTCGATAGTTATTGCCAATGCAACATCCACCGATGTTTACAGTATTTAAGGTTTTTTAAGTTTAATTGTAATATGTTTAAAATACCCACCAGCATTCCGAAATGAGGAAATAAATGCAAAATTACAAGTTTTCTAAAAAATGTAATATTTATTACGATAACCAACAGAAATCTCTCTTGAAATAAACAAATGCAATTTACTACCAACTTACAAGTTTCCAAGTTTCACCAACATTTAACTTCAAAATCAAACTCCTACTCGATCAAAAGAGATAACATTTCTATTTGGAATTTGTATCGCGTCCGCCATTTCTGTCATGTAGACGTCACATAAACCGAGGTAGTGACTGGCGGACATCTTTGGTTTTCAAGTCGCCTCTGTGGCGCCTATGTGAATCCACCATGAACTGATTTTGAGACGTAATTTAAAAAAAAACTGGAGAACTATTCATTACGCTATTTAGGTATCAGTGAGGTTTCAGTGATTGCTAACAACTGCACGCTAAAAGCGCGAAAAATTGTAAACAAAAGACCTTACAATAAACTAAAAAAACACTTTTCAAATTTTTTCCAAGCTCAACGGTCAGATGTGATTGTTGTCTCGTAGCATCCCTTAAATACGTAAATTTTAAACGTTTACTAACTTTTACATCGTTTAAATTGTGCAGAATCAAGCACGGCGTTTTTACGTACTTTCTAACACCGTAGATAATACATTCAGTTTGTTGCAGGTCGATTACGGATCTGTTTTAGCCCCGTCATAACACGAACGTGACTTGGGTAAGACGTCTGTCAGAAAAATTCGACCATCAATGTATTCCGACGTGCCAAAATTAAGACGACATCGCCTTTAACACAGTCTCAGCAAAGGCGTCCAAGAACGTGAGCCTCAGTTAAGTTGTTACATCGTAACCGTCCCAGGTTCACTAAATGCAGCTGTTTCACAACTGGTACATGTAATTTTGTGTGTAAACTTATACAAAAACATTAGAACAGATAACAGAGAAGGATTGGGTGGCCTCGCATTTATCCTAAACACCGAGAGGTTGGATATGAGAGGTTATAATCGCTTCACTACGCTGTATAAATAGCAAATTTAATTGAAAGTAATGTTATTATTTCCTAAGCTGAATGAGAAATAATTACTTCCTTTGCATAAAATATATAAACAAGAGTAATTTTTGAAATTCAATAAAAATGTATGAGTGGTTAACGTACAGAACTGTTAAGCAAAAAAAGTCGTATCTATTCCGACTTCAGGACTTCATTAAAAATTTTATCAGTGGTATGTGTAATAACAATTTAAAAAATCAAAAAACATCCATATTAACTTTTTTGCACACATTTTTCGCATAAATTTACTACCCACTTAATCACACGGTCAGTAAGCGGCAGCGTTGTGTACAGGATATATCCTCTCCAGAAATCGCTGCAGATTTTAAATATAAAGGTACACCTTTTAATACAAGTGCAGTATACACAAACAAATTACTAAGTAATTTTGGTGGCCTACAGTTAGGAAAAAGTAACATCAAAATAACATGACAGTGGCATTTATTTTGTAACTTAATTAATGAAATTTCAAACATTCCTGCAACCAAAAAGTTACAGAAAAAATTATATTTACAAGATCGCCGCCTCTGACATTTTTACAAACATTCTATCATACAACGTACACAATATGAAAGTTACCTATATATATATATATATATACATATTTCAATTAAGTAAAATATGAACATATGTAAATGTTTGTACTTTTCGTTGATCTCAGTTCGGCTACGTGTCTCATAGGCACACTCATATTAGAAAGAAATCAGTGTACAAAGCATAATTATAACAGCCTCAGCATGTTAGTAAACTTATTTCTCAGATTAAAATGTAAACGCACAAAATATGCAGGAGATTCAGAAATTTTGCTCGAAATATATTTAATGACACCCATCACAAACGCAATATTGAGTTGTTATGCTGAAAAAAAAAAACCTATAGCTAGATCCGACCCTGGATTAGGACCAGCCCTTATACTACTAAATATTGGACACAACCACACAACACGAGTTGGTTAAATTCCGTACAGCTAAACACACACATTTTTTATTTGTTATTACAATAAACTGTGTGTTTCAGACTCATACCGTGACATTTATTCATTACTCCCAGTAAACTGTGGACTTAAACTAGTTATGAATTAATTATTTTACATTTTCAGTACTACATAGTATAAAATAAGATTATCAAATTTTAAAATATTAGTTATTATTTTAAGAAATTAATTTTTGCAGGCATTTAAGTTTAGTATTTAAAATTGAATTAGTTGTAATAAACATGAATTCAAAATCTATTTACCCGTAACTGTACTGTAGTCTGGCGTGTTACTAGGTGAAAGAAGTACGATGTGTACAGATTTTTATTGGCGTGATCATAACAGATTATTTGACGAAGCAATGTGTACTTATTTTGGTTATTTATTTAACCTTTTCAAAATGACGCATATTTGAAGTACACATCAAAAGTATTTTTTGTATATTTTATCCGAACTGTTTGTAACGAGTTATGGCGTGTACTTAATTACAAATATAATTCCATGACACGTGTCTGATAAATAGTAAATTTAGAGTCTTCAGATTTTAGAGACTGAGCGGGATGGCGAAGTGGCAACACCTGACTTAAATACAGAAGTATCCCGGTTTATATTCTGAGTGCTGCCACATTGAATTTAACTAACTCATCACCATTCCAGGCGAATACCTGCAAGGTTCCGTAGCAAAGTCGGGTACGTAGTCTTCCATGCTGACAATTATCTTTGGTACTGGTTATATTATTACCTCGATGTCGCACATACTTTAATGTTACTACCTACATACGGTAGCCTGCGCGGAGCATACGTGCTAGACACGTACATTATACGGTTCTACGTGCACATGGAAATGCACCGTGACTGCAGCATGTAAGTAAACAACACCTAATGTGTCTGATACACGTAAACAGCGACAGGATTCCACAATGATAGACTAGGTAGACACGGGCTAGGTTTGAAAGGCTATGATAGTTGGATTAGGTTAGGTATAGTTACGTAAGGTTACGTTAGGTTAGACAACCGTACGTTATACTCGGTTAGACTGTATCATTTTTGTAATGTTAGGTTAGAATAGACTAGATTAAATTAGGTTAGTCTAACTTATAGTATGCTAGGTTAGGTTAATTTATGCTAGGTTTAATTATGTTCGACAAGTTAAATTACGTTGGACAATAATAGGTTAGGCTATGTTATGATACGCTTGGTTAGACTATGTTAGGTTAGAGAAGTTAAGACTAGTTTGGGTTAAGCAAAGCAAGGTTAGATGAATCTATTTAGTCTAGCATAGGCTATGATAGGCAATGTTCGGTTTTGTTATGTTCGATTAGGTTAAAATTATTATTATACTATAGGTCTGATTAAACTATGTTAAGTTATGTTTGACTATGTTAGCTTATGTTTTAATAAATTAGGCTATGTAAGCCTAGATTATATATGTTAGTTTAGGCTATGGTATACTAAGGCTGAGAACATTTGGGTTGGGCTTTGTAAAGTTGTGTTAGGCTAGGTAAGTTTATGTTTTGCTAGGTAACATTTCGGTAGACTTGATAAGACTATATTTTGGTAAGTTTGTGTTAGGTTACAATATATAAGATTGGGTTAAGCTCGGTTAGGCTGAGTTAGACTAGGCTAGGTTATGTTAATTTACTCAAGGTTTGATTTTGTTAGATATGTTCAGCTACTTTTGAATATGTTAGGTTAGGCTAGGATAGATTAGGTTCGACTATGTAAGTCCAGCATAGGCTATATTAATCTAGGTAAGCCTACGTTAGTTTAAGTTATGATAATTAGGCTAGGTATGTTTGGGTTAGATTAATTTACGCAATATTATGTTATATTAGACTACGTCATGTCAGTCTATGTTGGGTAACGTTAGGCTATATGAGACTATGCAAGAATAAGATATACCATTCTACGGTAGGTTGGGTTCGACTATTTTAGGTTAGGTTAGGTAATGTTAGGTTAGATTAGGGTCGAATTGTTATGACATAGGCCTATAAGGTAAGGCTAGGTAAAAGTATGTTAGGCTACATTAAATTACGTTAGTAAAGTATTAAAGGCATAATTATGTTAGGTTTGTCGGCGAAATAAGTTAAGGCTAGGTGCGATAGGTAAGTTTTTGGTTAGGTTATACTTTAATAAGTGAAAATGTATACGAAGATTGCATAATGCACATTTGAGACACACAAACACACACACACACACACACACACACATATATATATATATATATATATATATATATATATATATATATATATATATATATATGTATGTGTGTGTGTGTGTGTGTGTGTGTGTGTGAACACTGACTGAATGAATGACTGACTGACTGACATATCAAACTGCAGCTCAAACCTCTCTGAACCTAGAATCGTTAAATTATTTGTGTGGGTCCCCTCAGGTCGTAGGCGAGCACTAAGAAGGGATTATTCGAAATTCGACGGGGTGAAAAGGGGTTAAATGTGTTTCCGAAGAAATGTCTACAGAGCTCGAACCCGACTGCCTATCATCGTTATTTTTACTTTAATATGACACTCATAAAAAAAATGCATATTGGCCAATTTAAGGATTTTTCGAAATTCAACATTTAAGGGGGTGAAAATACCTTAAATGTATTTCCGATTAACTATCGATATCTATCGAATCCTTCGGGATAAAGAGTTGGTAACCAATTCAAAATTTTGCTTACGTAAATACCCAATAAGTTGTATTAGGGTTGTTTTAAATTCGACCCCCAAGCAGTAAAAAGGGGCAAAATGTGTTTTTTATGAATCGTCTATATCTTTGAAACACAATTGGCTATCGTCGTGATTTTTACTTTAATTTGTTACTTATGCAAATGTCTATGACAGGACTCCAAGACGTTTCTAAATTCTTTAATTAAGGGGGTGAAAATATGAAATATGTTTTCGATTATCCCTCCATATCTATTGAACCAAGAGATATCGAAGTGATCTTTGTTTTAAATTGATGCTTTTGTAACTATCCCAAGTACCATTAAAATATATTTTCTGAATTTGGCCCTAAACCGGTTTAAAAAATAGGTTAATATGTTTTCAATTCACAGTCAATATATCGATCCCGTTGATTTTTATATAGCGACGTGATAATTATTTAAGATTGATGCTTGATAATTATTTAAGATTGATGTTTACTCAAATACCTGAAAAGTATTTTCAGGAATTTTCGAAATTCGCCACCTAAGGAGGTGAAAAGGGGTGAAAAATGGTGAATAGTGTTTTCAATTAATCGTCGATATATCTTTGGTGTAGTGCTTTAACGTCCACGAGAGAAATTTGCTACCTTTGGTGGTGAAAAGACCTTGAATGTGTTTTAGATAAATCCTCGATATCTATCGAACCCGACGAGATATACAATTAATTTTTGCTTTAGGATGATGATTACAGGAATGATTGCAAAACGGTTTTAAGATTTTTTTGAAATTCGATTTCTCAGTAGTCTACCGTGCAGGTGTGATATGTGTTTTTTTAGTGAATGATCGATTTTTATTCGACTGAGCGGGCTAGCGATGTGATTTACACTTCAATTGGATACTTATACAAATGTTTAAGACGTTAATTTAAAACATTTTGAAATTTTATACCCAAAAGGGATAAAGAGCACAAAATTTGTTTTCCATCAGCCCACGATATCTATCTAACCAGTAGCGATATTGACGTATCGTTCGCGTCAGAGTGATGCTTACGTAACCATTAAAAAAATGTATGTTAGTTTTTTTTACTTTATAATATAACGTGATCATTAAAGGATAAAACTAAGTTGGTAACATTCAAGGCAGACGACTCCAAAAGCAGGAACGAGCAGCGAGAAATAACCTATACAGTAGTTTCACTTTACAGTAACCTATCGAGACGTGGTGTTGTACAACCTCTATGAGCCCAGGACACAAATATTTTAGTTTTTTAATTAAATTTTATTTTCATGAATTATTCGACGTTACGTGACGCAGTTGTTTGTTACTCAGGTCTAAATTCCGGGATGTTCTGGGCTCGAATTCTGTTAAAAGCTGCGTGCGAACGTTCAATTTTGACACACAAAACTACAAAGCAGGTCGAATTAGAGCAATTTACATGTAGTCTTTAAAAGGGGTAGTATTGCAGTTCGTTTTCCACTTTGGTTCCTCTACAACACCAGCTGACATATCGTCGGTATACTGCCAAAAGTGATTAAGTTTTTTTTGTAAAAAAATACTACTAAATTGTAGATATTAACAAAAATGTGCATATATATGCATGTGTGTCCAGAAAAAAGTCACAAAAGAAGCACAACACGCGATCCTGGTTTAAATTACAGACGATAATATCAGTGGCAAAAATGTTATAAGATATTCAACGTGTACAATTTGGCAACACTGCACGGAGAAATTACCTTTATAAACTCAATGTTCAGGAATTATTTTATGTTAGTTAGGTGAAGTAAACTTAGAATCAGATTTGTACTGCTCGGTAATTTAACCCGCACGCATAATATGCAGGTCAGAACACTAGTAGTATGAGAAATACTGGATTTGTGAAGAGAAAGTGGGGACTAATTTCATTGCTATGTTGCCACATTGCGCAAGAAAAATGTTCTAGGACAAAATTTTGCTAGAAATATTTGTCGCTCACATTTAGCTCAGGATTCGCGTTGTGTGACTACTATACGGTTATTTTTCGACACCATGTAAATAAATAATGTGTGTATATGTGTGTATATATATATATATATATATATATATATATATATATATATATATTTATATATATATATATATATATATATATACTCTTGTACATACAAAATATTAACCTAATTGTTAGTGGATGATTACTTAAAAATAAGTAAGTAGAATTCTTATTGAAAAATTTCCAATCAGGTGAAAACCATGGCATTTCGAGGCCCCTGAATATCAGTTTAAAAAAGGATTTTGGAAAAATATTGATAACGGTTGGTTTGGGATTTTATTACGATTCTGTAGGTCATGTTAAATGTCACTAAAACGTTTCATATGTACAGTAATAGCCTTAATATAGTTTCTTTTCTTGAAGGTTATAGGCGCGCCCCCCCTCCCTATTCCATACAACTCCTTTGCTCTCTAATTTTGTGTATTTTTTTTTATATTTCTGTAATACACTGCAAGGTTCAAAATATGTCCGTCTTTGAAACGCCTAAAATTTATCGTTTGCTATAGAAATATACATAACTAAGACTGCGACACGCCCGTTATACAGGCATAAATGGCTACAGTCGCCGTATAAATATTTAATAATTACCTACTTCGCTTATGTTATTAGCCAAAAAAAAAACTTACAGAACTCACTGCACTATTTACAGATGTACTAAAGGCATGTCATGTTGCTTATAAAGTTCAGTAATTTATTCCTTCGAAAAATAACAAACATTTTTGTAATATTTATTGTGTTATCACCAAAGCTTTTTGAGGTCAAATTAGCTGGGCTGTACAACATGCTTTAAAAACTGCATAGCAGAATACGTTTATGAGTACGGCGCATGTACAGACCACGGCCGTAGAAGAACAGGTCTGGACACTCGCCTGGATATTTGACCCCCTTGTTGTTTGGCTGTAGTTCACCAAGTTACCGAGAATATTGTGTTTTATTGGCGTTTCAGTTAGGGTGGTCGGACTAAACTCCGCCCACTTCCTTTCCGCTATGATAAACACTTTATCAGAACGTATTTTTTATCAATTTATGAATTACTTTCTTCGCTCACAAATTTAAGAAAAGGCTCCAGCAATCTTTATTTACTTTATAAATTTAAAAATGGAAAAAAGTGGGCGGAGTTTGAGTCCGACTGCCCTAACAGAAGCGCCAATAAAACACTATATTCTCGGTAACTTGGTGAACTACAGCAAAACAACAAGGGGGTCAAGCAAAATACATTGTTAGATAGGCGAGTGTCCAGAACTGTTCTTCTACGACCGTGGTACAGACCTATTCCTTGGCGAAACTAAAATGTTGTGCCAACATATGACTATTGTTACTGTCACACAAATAGTTTTGTCCTTCTTTTATCACATTTTATTAACTAGCTTTGCTGTATATTTGACAGCTTGATAACAATGAGTTAGATACATGAAACTTTAACATAGCTCAGAACTAGATGGCAATGCAACCTTCTTGTCTGCCTGCCTTTTTGACATAGTTTTTACACTAACTTCCCGATGAGCTGGAAATTTTAAATAGAAATCAGAAGTGAACTGCAATGCTAAATAAGAGAAAAATACTGTGAAAAATATTTTGTTATAAAAATAAAGGAGAGGAGGGGGAAGTAACATTGCTCAGAACCTTGTAAAAAAGCAATAAATTAAGTAAATATTATTTTTCTTTAAAACATTTCACGTTAAACTAGCCTCCCAGTTACGTACAGACGTCAAACTTTAAACATAGCTCATAACTGGATAACACTAAAAGAAAAAAAAAAGATAAATAATAAAATAAAAACTAATAAAATAATATTTTTATACATAACTTTTTAAAATGCAAAATTTAACACAAACAAGACTAAAAGAGCAGAAAGTAATTCTAAGAAAATTAGTATACTACGTTCTTAAAACAGACTGTAAAGTACAAAGTACGTTTCCTTTTTGAAAATATTTGCACGATTTAAAACGAAAAAATAATACTAAGTGGCGCATACAGTAGACGCAATTTCATTGACGAATTAAAATTTCACCGAAGCTGTTAACAACTGTATAGCACTATAAAGAAATATAAACTGTTCTACGAGTTTTCTCAACGACAGCTTCTCTCCAAACTCCTTTGAGTTATCTATTGCATTTGCTCCACATTTTAAGCTATATTTTATGAGTTTTTCATTGGAAGAATCATTTTTACATTTTAGTCCGTTTTAAAAACGGGACATGGCAAAAAATGTACATTTCCTTGTAACTGTTACATTTAAGGCGCCTGCGACAACAAGGATTTTTTGGTTGATTACGACATACTGTTCAGTTACTCAACAAGGAATTTTGACCAAATTTGATGGCACAGTAATTTCACACGATAAAACTGTTGACGCCTGTTTTTTATATCGTTAAAGGAATATGTTGGAGTTGTCCTTTTTTTACAAAGTAAATCACTTAAACATGCTAAACTTCACCTACAGAATCGTATTTTAACTCTAAACCTTTTTAGGTGTTCTACAAAAATACTGTTTTTAAACTAGATTTTCGTGTGCCTATGCCTACCATCGTCATACTGTCACCAGCGGTTATGCTAAGATACATCATACGTAGTGTTACCAATTCACTAATCTCCTTGATGTGAGGTTGCTGGCACTCCTGGGTCCAGTTCATACAAATTTCAAGTTTCTTCACCTGAAACGAAGAAAACAAACTAATGTAAAAATACGTGAAGGTTTACCAATGTGTACGTGCATTATTCATAGAAATATACACTGTTCAGCTTAGCTTCAGTAACTTCTTACAGTTCTGAAGGTTATTATTTATTGTGCGTTTTACATAATTTATGCAAACAAATTTTGCATGTTTATTTTAAAGGAAACTAAGATTCACATTTGACCGTATTTAGAGTTTATTTGATATTACACTGTGAATGGCAATGTTTAAATGTTGAAATTAAGGGCGCAAATAACCGACAAAATTAACAGAAAATTCACGCACCAGAGTTTACAAAACATAAAATATCCATTGCAAGTAATACAAGAACGCAATATTATTGAAAGTAAATAAAACTGTGGATCCTTTAAAAATAATAAATGATGTCACGTGACACAAAGAATAAAATGGCAGAAGGAAATAAAATGGTAACAGTAAAGACAAAAATTATAAAATAATAAATCCAACACCTCGTTGCTAGTAGCTTAACAGATCTTCAAGCCGCATTATGTCCTAATTGTATACTAAGTAATCTTAAGTTTTATTTTTTATGATTTTTCCTTGGTGAGGATTTTAGCTGATTGGAAGAGAAAACAGGAATTTTTTTCGGTAATTTTTTAATTTTCAAAGGAAATTGGAAAACGTTGACGATATTTTAGTAAATAAGAAAGAAAGGCGATACAAAATAAGAAGAAATGGTAAACTTCTGAATGCATGAGCGTACACACTTTAATGGCGTAAAGTGAATTATTTCAAAATATATCGTAGTGTCGTAGTTTTGTTTATCAATGTATATATTTTAAACAACAGCTTGCTGAAATTGATTTAGTTTTCATAATTAGGAGATAAAATTCTAGAAGAAAACCTTTTACAAATTTATGATATATTTAGCAATCGGAGTACAAATAATTGGTTTTTACTTGACGTTTTATCTATAGAACACTAAATGCTTATTTTGAAAACGTATTAAGCCTTTATAATTGAGACTTAATTAAAATAAAAATAGTAAATTTGCCCTTTATTTTAGGTATCTTTGTGTTGTAAATGTTGGCCAGTCTGAGTGTAGAAACAAGGAGCGGCACAGCATGTACGGGATGTGGTGAGCAAGGCGAATTGTCTGTATGACAGGAACTTAGTCTATTTCCAGTATGTTACTCTCCTGAAAATTAACTTTATTTATCTTTAGATGAATCTTGAATATCCATTGCAAATAATAATTGTCACAAATTGGTACGAAATTAAATTAATTGTACGCTTATAAAATTTACTCAAACACATATAGCCGCAAAATGAGACTTATCGCTTAGCCATTTATAAATGACATTCTTCAATAAAGTACCTGGGATTAAACGTCAGGTATTTAATAGTCTTACAAATCCATATACTTTTCTTCACATAAAATTCCAGAAAACGTAATAACTGACACAACTAGGGAATAGTTTTGTGACAGGCGAGAGAGAGAGAGATAGAGAGAAATGACACAATGGCATAGGGAAATAAAATGTATGGTTCAAACTGTTTACTAGAAATGAGAACAAAAATATAACAATTTTCGTTACAAGTGCTTAGCAATGTGTTTATACATTTCCCTTGGAATAATAAAGTAAATACATTTATGATTTTACTGAAATTACGTTTTAATAAATTATTAAAAGTGTTGCAACTTCCACGAGTACATTCCATTTTCAGTATCGTGTAAAATTTTTTTCTCTTCCTTCCTACATTCTCCGTCTGTGAAGTTTTTCGTAGACAATAATCTATAAATGACAGGATAATTTTGGAAAAGAACTTATGCCTTACTAACCTTCATAAGATACTGCCAAATGTACCCCTCCCTGCTAGGGTGCTGTAAAACAATTGTAATACACCCGTGCTACATGCTGTCACCGCGGTATGCAAATTAAACTCAGTTCGCATACGAGCGTAAATTTCCCCCTACCCAACATCCCCTTGTCACTACTGTAGTTGCAAATATCCTCGTGTAATGCACTGAGAACTGTAGAACCTCAGGCTGGCCAATCTTACATCACCGCACACGAAAGAGTTTCGTGCAACTCCGAAGAATCAAGGGAATGCCTTGGGAAAGAATACTTCGTAGCCAAACAAGAGTAGCGGTTGACCCAGACATAAGAGGGGTACTCTCTAGGTTTCAATAAGAATCTCCAGTATGAGTATGATACGGTTTCGTTAGCCGACTATCGCTGACGAAAGAGGAAACTTACACAACCCACACAGCTCGGCAGACAAGAGTTCACGTTGCTATCATACTGTAAGACCGGCCAGGACACGAACGAATATCATCAGATGAACATGGGAAACAAATTTTAATAAAAAATGAACGTACAAGACACTATGTTAAGAATATTGTGCTGTTAGTCATCAGCATTACCAAAAATAATAAAAGATTGTGTCTGCAGTAACCAAATTATGTAAGCTATTGAGGGATACGTCACTTTAGCCGATGGAAACTAATAAATTATTTAACCACGCAGGCCGTACTGGCGAGAACATTGGTATTCATGGGGTTGTGGTGGCCGAACGATCAGACCATTCGCCTCCCACCAAGGTGATACGGGTTCGATTTCCGGTGGGTTCGGTCCCCGGATTTTCGCATGTGGGAATCGTGCCGGACGATTCCATTGGTCGGTGTGTTTTCTCGGGGATATCCCGTTTCTCCCGCCCCAGCATTCCGGTACTGCTCCGTACTCACCTCATGTCACCCATCACCAGCGCTAAGGACCTCGATGTTAAACGCTGATCAAAAGTCTCTCATTCACTCACATTAGTATTCATGCATGTTTTATGAGCAAGTTTGCTAAATTTGTGAACAGTATCTTTTTCTTAATATTTTCTGTGCTGATGGCTCAGTAATTTTATTTGTGAAAAGTATGACAAAAAAATTCAAGCGAGAGTCTCACTATTTTATTCTACGTATAAGGTTGTTTATTTTTTCTAGCTACAGCCAAACTGAGGGGTCCCAAAACGCTTTTCAAATAACCGTGATTGTTCAGAAATTTAGAAGCGAAGTTCGGCGTGTGTTAAGAGGAGTCTTCGCCGGTGTCAAGCTGCTACCTTTGATGCGTGGGAACAGCGTAGCGATAATAACCAGTGTCCCACGCTTGGCGAGAAGCATATTACTCTATTCGCAGCGCGACCAACTAGCGTGCAAGGCTTCCGTTTAAGTATTTTTCCTAGTGGACTTCAAGGGCTGACCACAACTTTTCATTTTTGAATAGTATGAAGTAAAGACCAACGCACGCCTTTCGCTTTGCACCTTACGAATTTAGGAAATATTTTCGGAATTACAGAAGTCTAAAAAAATAAACGTTTTTAGCCTTTTTGAGAAGCCCGAAAACCTTTTTTTTAACAAGCGTGCTGAATTTTTGAAAACATATAAACATAGTTTCAAGTGTGCGTTCTTTTCGTAGATAAACATAATATGAATAATTTAAGCGGTTTCGCGTGAAAAGTAATTCGCGCGACACGCTGCAACGCCGTCCGTGCGCCAGTCGATGACTCCTCTTAATGATGTTGAAAGTACACAGTTTCACGTTAAACAAAACACTCATGATAAGTTACTTCACCTTTCATACGCTTAGTGAACTTATCTTCATGAGCGTCCCTACATGCTCTTGAAACAGGTGACAGCGTGTTGCGAAAATTAATTTATTCACGAAACATCGTTACTTATGCCACAACGAATATTCATAAAGCATTTTAGAAACATTATTGTAGAGTCTTTGAATACACCTAAAATAACTTAACCAGACTGTTGTGTATGGGGAAATACCAACCGGATTCAGAAACCTACAGATATAAAAATGCTTTGGTATCTAAAACGACATGTTTCCCGCATGAAGCCCTACAGAAAAAAGATTAGAAATAATGTGCTCTCCGTCAATTCAGTGGCATACTTGTTGTAGATGTGATATTGCATTACACACATCTATGAGCGACATACACACATCTATGAGCGACATACACACATCTATGAGCGACATACACACATCTATGAGCGACACTCAAGCCCTGCATCAACTCTGTGCTTTACACACAATAATGTAGCCTGTCTATGGAGTTACCACACGGAGCTTCCTAGATATATTGCGACTGAAGTGTATAACGTTACCACACAGAGCTTCCTTAATCATCCGGACACACATCTTGAAATTATTCGCTCTATGCTGTCAAACCTTTGTGTGCCCGGATTACCGGATATGGGTTATATTACAATTATACTTTATATGAATGATTGGGAAAGTCCTTCAAAGCACGTAAATCAGAAGTCAGATGAGTACACATTAGAATGACGGTCAGATAATAATGTTAAATTTGTATGTTTCATGTAAAACCGTAACACTTCTACGTTGTAAATTTTATACAGATTTGACACAATTAAAAAAAACCTGTTTAGCGATATTGAGAAGCCTAAAAATATGTTTCTCAAAAGCTTACCTAATTACTACAGCAATGTGGCATGTGGGTTTTTCTTTCGTAGATGTATGGTAGTTAGTATCGTTGTAAAAATTAATTATTAACAAAGCTGCAAAGCGTTTTGAACGTAGTTAAGAAGGTCCCTTACGAAGATGTTTCATAAGAAGTGGCAGTATTTAGTGCCTTTACTTGCTGTTTTCTCTGCCACATGAACAAGTTTTGTCTTGCAATTGTATTTTCAGCGAAACAATGTTTGTAGTTTAGGCAATAGCAGCAAGTGTTCAAACAGTAAATACTTTCGCGTGCACTCCAAAAAAATTGTAAAAGTAACAAAGATTTTTTTTTGTGAAATAATCAGTTTTTAATGTTACAAAGGTAAACTCTGTAATGCTACGAATGAATTCTTTGTACCTGTATACCGACAGTTCTTACTCTGTACATTTTTTTTGTAAAATATGACATGGCACTTATTCGTAGTTACACAAACTTTTGTAAATGTTTATAAACGTTCCATGTAAATTATTACTTTATATTGTTGAAAGAATTCTGTTTGTAAAAAAAAAAAGCTTTAGAAATATTGTGTTGTCAACCAAAATCATAGGTTCGTCGGAATTTACTTATACAAAGATTACAACCGCTGGAAAACATTTTTCTGGAATAAAGTGAATGTTTATATTAATTGCTTGCTTTAAAAGAAAGCATTAACTAAACTGTGCATTGAATGTATACAAATAAATAATCACTACATAGTACAGAGGTCACAGTGGTCTAGGGGCATGATGCGTAGATTCTTAGCGCGGGGAGAGTGGTTCGAAACTTAGCACCTCTAATTTTTTTTTTCAAAATAATTTCGTGTAATTTTATTTTATTCAAAAGTGATTGTTTAAGTTATTTAAGTGTTACTCATGAAGTCCAATGAGTATCTGATTTTTTTTCCTTATTGAAAGTACAACTACAATTTTACAAACATATAAATTGTATTTATTACAAGGACAACCGTTGTAGTTTTACAAGTAATTTCTTTGGCAACTGGGTTTCCGAAGATTTTCGATGTTAAAGTACATATATTTTTATAGTGTGGGTAACAGACACTTCGCCGTGACCTGGTCAGAGTCAACAGAGTTCACGGACGTTTTGGTGACCTGACATGCTGACTCGCGTCCCCACATCGGAGTGAGATAACACATGGAGTCATTTATTTCACTGTCTTAACAATGAGCGTGGTTTGTTCTGTACTTTCTCAGCCATTTTGTAGGACATTACTGTTTCTTTTAAATGTTCACATATGTGTTATTCTATCGAAGATGTTTCATTTTACGTTTTATAATGTAACGTTTTGAGCACAATTGTTTTTCAGTTTAATGTTTATTCTCGTTCCATTTTTTAAATTCATAATATTATTTTCAATGAAATAACGCAACATGTCTTACTACAGTTATTTTACAGTCCAAAGGATTTACTTACTAAACTAAAAGTTCTGTACTCATCTAATCTTCCCAGCCGTAATCAAATGGAATGGCAAGCCTTTGAGATATATTTCATATAACTTTATGTGCTTGTGTCTGAAAATCGTTTTACTATGGGCATATGTATCTGTATTTGTGTGTATCTGTGAACCGAATACCACAAAAAAGTACAAAAGCTAAGTCAATATTTAAAACATGAAATCATCAGCATAAATAATGAGCCTACTTTACTTAAATCCAAACAAGTTTATTCTCGTGCTATCATCCAACATAGTGGACTTACCACAGTAAAGACTTTGTAATAAATCGGTCTCCCATTTGTCATGAAGTTAGTGACGTGCATTTATTTGAAATTATATGTTCATGTCGTGAAGTCTTTGAAATTAAGAAATATAATACGTTGCTAAACAGTACATGAACCAAACAACTTTAATTTCACGTTACATTACTTAGTGCTAACTTTGTACAGAATTTGAAGAAACATTGGAATATGGTTGCTTAATATTTCACGTGTTAGAACAAATTCGAAGGACAACAGTTTTTAAAAACTAAATACTGTATAAACATAGTACATACAACAAATGTTGCTGTATTTGGTGCTACGTGGGCATATAGATAAATGATTGGACGGTAATTGAGCATATTTCGATCACACGATATAACTAAGGAACAATTTTTCAAAACAACTTTAAAATTGGTTCACATAGGCTATAGTAGTTAGAATGGTGACTTGGCTTTTACGTTTTTGTTCATACCCTATTCGTATTTTCTAAAGGTGAGTAATTTTGTCGTATTTTGATTATACGAGATACATAAGGAACCATCTATTAGAATTTCATTTACTTTACTAACCAAACAGTATTTAAAAAGATAGCTTGACGTTTATGTACTGAGTTAATACCGTGTTATTACTATAGAAATTGTGACAGTTTACACATGCGTATATCACACGAAATACCTGAATAACAGTTTTTCAGAATTTTATCAAAATTGTACACATATAATTCAAAGTAAAGTTGTCCGACTTATGTGTTTTGTTCATGTTGTGTCAACAGCTACACAGGAACACAATAAAAAAAGTAATCTAAACGAAACGTATAATGGAAATGTCATTAAACTGTATACCCACGTAGAACCTAATGCATCTAATTTGTTAAATATATTTTGTTTATACTGTATTAAATTTTTAAAAACGGTTGTCCTTTGAATTTGTTTTTGTTCACATGAAGTATCTGAGTTCCATTTTCAATTATTTTAAGAGAGAGAGAGAGAAAGAGATTTTGGTCAGCGCTTACCACCGAAGTCTTCAGTACTGGTGAGAGGTGACATGAGGTGAGTATGGATCAGTACCGGGATGAAAGGGCGGGAGAAACGGGAGATCCCCGAGAAAACCCGCTTACCAATGGCATCGTCCGGCACGATACTCACATGCAAAAATCTTGGGACCGACCCGCCGGAAATCGAACCCGGATCGTCTTGGTGGGAGGTGAATGGTCTGACTATTCGGCCACCCTCTTGCATACATTTAGTGCTAAATAAGTTTACATGAAATTAAAGTTGTTGGCAATACTTCATTTAGTAAGGTTACTAAGGTTTCGTGACGTGAATGCACACTTTCCACAGATGTATGTCAAAAATGCATGAAAGATTACGTGAAATTAAATTTGTTAGTAATATTATACTGAGTAATATTTATATCCCAATTACTATGGTTTCCCGACATGAATACATACTTTCTACAAATATATGTCAAAAATGCCGGAAAGATATACTGTCTATTTTATGATTAAAAATTTGCTAGGCACAAGCTTTATGGTTGCAGATTTACCGTGTAAACCATGTTAACAGAAACATAAATACATTTATTATTAGTTAATACTACTAGATATGCGTCAACGATTTGAATTTTAAGGGTTAATTTGCACCAAATTTGAGAAGTTGGCTTATTTGTTATGCTAGTACTACTTGTTATATAACCTCTTTAATATTTATAATTTTATAGTTTAATATCCGAGATATTAGTTCATTGTATTACACTATGAAAGCTTACAATTGTATAATATTAAACAACATTATTATTATTTTATTATATTGAGTTTGTCATACGTCAGGGAAGAATTTAACTGATTCAAACCAAAAGTGTAATTTGACACATACTTACGTAATATTCAAGCAAAAAAAATATATTGATCTAGATCCTCTATTTTAAAATATATATCTATCCAAATGTGTGTATACTTGGTCATGTATTAAAAAATATTTTAGGTATCTCATTATCAGCATTAACATGTTACATATTTGCTGTAAAACTTACATTTAAGCCATTACTAGCAGCATGTATAGAGGTTTTAATTTAATAGTTTGAACTGTAACTTGTATTCTCCATTACAAATATGGTTTTACTGAAAAGATTTTGACTATAATTTTACTAAAATATATTCTAAGTTTTTCTTTTATAATTCACACAACTACTGAATATATTAGGCCTGGGTGGTCTAGGGCTAGCTCAGTTTTATTGCCTTAATAGATAACTTTTAATTTACAATATAAATATTTAAATTGTAATATGAAACAGGCTGTGCGTGATGTGTAAAAATCGACAAAGCAAACAGACGCAGCACGTTTTTCAGGTTAAAAATGTCCGCATGGAGATGCATGTATCGCTACTACGAAATCCGTAAAACTAAATGTCTTGTTGGAAATTGTTTGTGAGGGGCAACTAGTGTATAAAGCAAGCTGGGACAGAAGGAAGTAGCACGAGCCGAGTAGAGTGTGTTGGAGCTGAACAATAGACAGCTCGCAGCAGGGTCATTAGTGATCACCTACTACCTGCTGTGTGAGTCTCCACAAACAGGAACGAAGTCTTCTGTTACATATTTTACAATCTCTACACATTTTAATTATTTTACAATATAGACAAGATAATTAAATATGTATATCTAATATTTTAACATGAAACAAACTCATACAGAATATGTTACAAGCATGCGTAATAATAATCAATTTGTGTTCTTAACAAATTATTCATGATTTTCCGAATTATTGCAGTTGTATTTTGAAATAATGGTGTATTCTTTTATTCTCGACTTCAAATTAATCTCAACTTCCAAAAATTAATCTATATGGTCGGCTGTTTCATTGATAATGAATAATTAAATTACAATTTTTCGTGTAGTCTGTTATGTATAAAACAACTTAAATAAATTTTGAAAGCTTATGGGTTACTGAGGCATTATCGATTTAATAAGTTTCGAAAATTGCTGAATATATATGACACGGAAAAATTAATTCATTATTGTAGGTTGTAGGGTCGAATCTGGCTGCTTCCGTGAAGATTTTTTTTAATAATTACATGAGAGATGAATTTGCTCAAAAATTATTTTACAAATAATTCAATTTCATTAATGAAGCAAAATGAGTAGGCCTATTTGAAATGTAATTCTTTCCTAATTGCTGGTTCTTAGTCTAAAACATGAAATTTTACAAACGTATGCATTGTAAATTTTACAAGAACAACCATTGAATTTTTACAAGAAATATTTTGGCAGCTGGGTTTCCAAGGATTTTCCTTGTAAAAGGACAAAATGTATATATACATACACACATATATATATATATATATATATATATATATATATATATATATATATACATACACACACACACACATATATATATATATATATTGTTGCGTGTTGGCCGGGCAGCAGGCACATTACATCATGCTGGGTGGTCAGCCCTGTGAGTCAACCAGTGGTGTCATGGGTTTCCGCAGCTATGTCGCAACTCCCGAGAGACGTCACTGGTTTTCCCCGATGACGCCAGTGCGAGTACGTGACTCTCAACTACTACGACCGTGGTAATGTCTATTTTTAG
>PNEQ01123708.1:0-18543 GCA_003012365.1 Medauroidea extradentata
GCGGCCACGCACGGTCTCTAGTGACCCCACTCCACCTCCGACAGGCCATCACGGGACGGGGCTTCGCCCCGAATGCACGCCCTTCCAGCCCAGAGAGTCTCGTGCTAACCCGAGTGACTGGTTAGCTGGCGCCCATTATAGTTTCATCTACTTTAAATTTACCACAGCCAACACCACCCGTGATCCCGGCCGCGTCAATGTTGGCATTGTCATAGTGTTCTGGCTTCGAATGCTTATTACAGTAATGATTTGTTAGAGCATATAAGGACACATTAACCTTTCTGTTCCTTGTTATTCCAGTTCTTAATTAACTATAATAGGCTACAGGGGTACAGTTAAATATAAACATATGCATAATTACAGACATGACTTATTCAATGTCTCCAATATATGGGATTAGATGCAAAAAATAATTCAGTGGTGTTTAACACCCATGCTTTTGGCAATAAAAAATGATTGCTGTGCTCCATTATTATTATTAATTTAATTTATCCCTGGTATAGTCTACTTGATAGTTTTCCTGCCATTTCCATTATATTCTGTATGGCTGGTCCTGAATAACCTTGTTTGTGATCTAACTCCGTAAAAGTGGCCGTCATAACAGAGAGATTGTCTGAGAATTGTTTTGCCTGTTGTTGGTATTGTTTAACCTTATGTACCAATACAACTTACTATGTAATTTTTTTTATATTCATAAAGGTCTAATTTTTATTGTTTCAGGTTGGTTGAGCCATTGCCCCAGACCAATGAAAACATGCAAATACATGTAAATGTGTGTAATATATCAATAAATACATTAATAAAATGTGAAATTTTGTTTCATTTCCTTGTCTTATCAGTGGTGGTTTATAATAATTACCTTTTTCATGGATTTTTTTATATGACCTGTTGCTTTTGGTACCGTGTATTTCTCGTTCTTAGCCTAAAATACATATTTTATTAGATAAAACAAGCTAATTTTAATGATAATTTTGAAACAAATGTTTAATCAGTTGTCACATTCAATTTTTAAACAATTTCTGGCATTTTTAGCTTACATGTATCATGCATTTATTCTGACCAAAAATAGAAAAGTAATTCAATTACCATTAAATGTTAATTGCAGAACTCACTCCATGTTTGTGCCAGTAACCTACTTGAGGAAATTAAAGTTCGTTATGCTGCCCTGTAATTCTAGTACAAGTATTCAACATCGATGACATTCTGGTAAAAAGTTTCATCAGATTTAATATTACCGTACCAGCACACAGACATTCTGAGGATATCCGTAGGATGTGGGAACTATCGTCCTTAGGACGTCCTATGGAAGTTCATTTCAAGTTCTTTTTATGTAGGAAACGTTCATGGAAAAGTACTACTTACAGACATCCCTAGGATGTCTGGCATACACATCCCTGGGACATCCCTAGGAGCTCCTTGGGATCTGTAACAAACACATCCCTAAGACATCCTCAGGAGCTCTCTGGGATCTGCATTAAATGCATCCCCACGACATCCCTAGGAGCTCCCTGGGACCTGTATTAAACACATCTCTGGGACATCCCTAGGAGCTACCTTGGACCTGTATTAAACACGTTCCTGAGACATCCCTAGGAGCTCCCTGGAACCTGTATTAAATGCATCCCTGGGACATATTTAGGAGCTCTCTGGGACCTGTATTAAACGCATCCCTAGGACATCCCTAGCAGCTCCTTCCAGCAAGAAAAGTAAAAGTTTAGTATTCAACACAAAAGAAACAAATGTGTTTGTTTAGGGTGATATGTAAACTTAGTATTTAACACGCTGTCAAATACACATAATTGTTAATGAAGCCTCTTAATTTTTTTTTGAATAAACAATTCGTCTGTAATAACATATTTTAATGCTTCAACTTCCAAAAGTCTACCAGTAATAATGAAATATGTGTGTCGAAATTAATAATTTTACTAATTTTTAAGGCATATATAAATGTTATGAATTATCTACTAAATTAATTGCAACAAACCTCATGTATATTTAAATAATAGCGCGACCTATCTAGTGGTTCATATTAGGAACTTGCCTAGAAATCCACTACGTCCGTGGGAGCGTCTGTTCGGACATCCTAAGTAGCTCCTGCTCGGACGTCCCAGAGAGTGTCTGTTGGGACATCCCAGATAACTCCTGCTAGGACATCCCAGGGAGTTACTCAGAGGAGCCCCGTGGGAGCTCCCTGTAAGGACATCCCTGGGAGCTCCCCAGATGAGGAATTTAGGATGACCCAAATTCGTCTTCCAAGGAGCTTCCTGGGATGTGATGTACTTCTCGAGGAGGTACTTGGGACTTCCTAGGGACATGGTTTTTCGGAGCTCTCGGACATCCGAAATATCCATCCCTAGAACATCCCGAGGATCGCATGTACCCGGATATCCTCAAAGGATGTCCCTAGGACATCCTGGGGACTTGCTGTGCTGGTAGGGTAGTTTATTATTTTGACAGAAGTAGATATCTTCTTTCCTGTGATAACAGTCAAAGGCATATAAGTTGACAGACATGCCTCACAGTAGGCTACTGCCTATCTCTAATTCTGGCTTACATAGTTGTTTCAATGTGTGTACTCACAATTAATGTGGCATTGAACGAGTTATAGTAGTTGAGCACTTGAGTTCACCAAATGGTTAAATTACTTACATAGTTATTTCCCCTAATTTCTGTTTCCCCAGTTATTTACTTCCAGCCTGTAATATTACGAGTAGGCTAAGTAATAAAAGCATGTACTTTAACCACCAGCATCTAATTGACCACTGCCACATCTATTGACTCAATTGTCCTCCACCTCATTTATTTGAAACAGTCAATAATGTTGATTGTAAATTGTAGAGTACTAATTACCTGACAAGACATGAGAGTTAAAAAGTGTAATTTTGCAAATATTCAACTATTTTATACCAACATTCATAGAAATTCTCTTTAGTACTTGCATTGTCACACTAATGAACGTATTGTAGTTGAATTCACACAAAACTGAATAGTTACATAAACATAAAACCTACAGTTTAGTAATTTTTGCAATACAAAATGAGCATTCCCTAGACATGTCCTGCTGGGACGTCCCTGGGATCTCTCGCTGGGACTTCCGTGAGATCTCCTGCTGGGATGTCCCTGGGAGCTCCCGCTGGGACGTCCCTGAGATTTCCTGCTGGGACTCCCATGGATGCACTGAAAGTGTTGATTTAGTAGTCCCACGGATATCCCTGGAACGTCCTATTTGATATGTAGGATATCTATGGGATATACCTAATGTCCTGTACGGATATCCTTCGGATGTCCCTTGGACGTCCCTGTGCTGTCTGGGCCCACACAGCACAGGTTATCCTTGGGATATCCCGTTTTCATGCCTAATGTTCCACTGTTATCCCTGGGAATTAAAGAACACAATACGGATATCCTCAATATTCCGTATATATTCCTGGGATATTTGGAACTTCTAAAGAACATTATCATTTTACCGTTTTCATCCCTGGGGTATTTGGGTGTAATCGGTATAAATAGCCACCCCCCGCCATTGCGAAATGAACAATTGAAGAATCGCCTCTTGATCGCCTTGGTCACTCGTTGAACTGGTATATTGTTTACTTATTATTGTAGTTTTTACATTTGCATATTTTAGATGGTTGTAATTTACGAGTAATTAAACTAGTATTGTTCTGATTGAGCTACTAGCTGTGGGCATTCAGTGTTGTGTTATGGCTTGACGTCGGTAAGGCGTCAGCCTTTTATGCCTCGCAATGTCAAGGTAGGTGAGCGGCCATATCATTAACAGACAGGCGCTACAGCGCTACATTAGTGCAGCGAAGTGTGACCCCGTCAACACCGAGCAAACACTCACTCACTCTCGCTCTCGGCCAACGGCAGAGCAGTCGACTAAACATCTTATAATTAACCCAAACCATAAAGATGCCACAGTGTCTAGGCGTATTGGTAAACAATATATAGTGCTTCACACGAGTGTTTGATTTTTAAGTGTAATAATATTGTCGAAGGGTATGTGTATGTTTATTTTTCAGCGGACATTGAACAGTAGATGCTGTAAATTTAATGTAAAAATTATGTGTCAGTCATATTGTGATCATTTCATCCTTCACTTAGGGAAATTTCGGTTTCCCTCCCCTGCCTTCTGGCCAGCCTACCTGCCGAGTGGAAGGCGGTGGAAAAGACAGTCTTCTTCCAGCGGGCCATAAGAACGGACGTGCGCGTCGTGAGTATCGCGGTCTCGGGGGACCTCAACTTGTTGCTCCAATCACATAGGTAAATCAATAGTCTTAATGTAATTACCGAAACTTTCTTTCTTGTATGCTTGTGCCCCCGAGATACGTCGTTCGCGTGTGGGAGACTCCACCCGCCACACTTTAACTCTCTCTCTCTCCTATTATCTCGCACCGAGTCACGTGCATTTTGTTCAGTGTAGGCTAGTAGGCGGCCATAGGCCTGTGCCCACTTTAAGTTGCTAACATCATTTTTCATCTTTTGAGTGCTAATGAACGCCGTGTTATTTCTCCATAGGTCTGACTTGTAAATGTAGTGTACCCCGCTTCCCGGGGGAACTTAAGGGTGACGCCTTAATTCGTCGACATCCACCTCGCAATATATGAGAACTTTCATATTTGAGTTATTTTCAATGATCAGTAAGGTGTATTACCTAGTGAGTACCTACAGGAGTGTTAAATTATGACTGTTCCGAAGCCACGTGGACGCTAGTCTCTGCAACACGTGTCATCGTAAATTTTAAATAACTACTTCATTATTTTATCTGACAGGTCATCACGGGATGGGGCTCGCCTCGTTCCCACACCCAAGTATTACAACATCTTTTTGAGTAAGAGTCTCGTGTTAGCCCGAGTCATTCGGCTAGCTGGCGCCCATTCTTAAAACTTTCCGTACTATTAATTTCAAAGAAAACTTAAACAGACATTCCCGTGATCCCGGCCACGTCAGACTAATGTGTAAATTGCATTAACTTTTTTTTACCTTCGTAAAGGAATGCCTTAGTACCACAAAATGTTTGTGGCTGTATCTAAATTCGCTGCAGTAATCCCTTGCGGCCTTCATTTCACATATTTCTTCACATCCAGAAAGTAAATTCTCACACCCTGGTACATTACCTAAATGATGCACGAGAGCTTCTCACCTACTCTGAAATAGCTCAGATTTCTTATATGCCATATGCATGTTAGTATGAACCAGTATTAAATTAAAAATTTTATGTATTACACGAAACAGGAATGTAATGTCGTTTAATGTATAGTTCTTAATAAGTTTAGTTGAAAACGTATTTGTGATTCAAGAAACATTTAACAATGTATATTATTATTTTGATTGATAAACACTTTACTTAAATTTGTTCAGTGTTAATAAAATATGGTTTGTGAATGCTGTTAGATGTTCAAATTAGTTAATGTACTGAAGTAAATTTTAACCCTATTTTATTTAACCAATAATTAACAACAGTCTAATATAATAAGAATTGCAGCCAACATCACATAATAGCAGTAAAACAATTTAAAAAGTATTTGTGAAAGGGTAAAAAGGAGAGAGCTGAATGAAAAAGAGCACCGTTTCAAATTGAGACACAACTTAAACCCTCAGTCATCCCTCACTGACTCAAAAGCCTCCCTCTGTAAATTCCTTGCTTTCACTGACCTCATCAACTTCAAATGCCTACCCCTTTCTGTTCTCCATACCATCTGAATTTTGTCACTATTATTTGCTCTCCCACCCGGTCCAAACCACCTCTTCATTCACTACTATATACAACCTGGCAAGTCTTTACACTCTTCTCATATCTTTCAAAGAACCACAGAGTGAGATGGTGCAATGGTTAGCACCTTGGACTCTCATTCGGGAGGAATTGGGTTAGATTCCCAGTTCCGGCGATCCTGATTTAAGTTTTGAATGGTTTTCTGAAATTGCTCCAGGCGAATGCCGGGATAGAGCCCTTACAATAAAAGCAATTGTCAATTCCTTCCCAGTTTTTTAACCAGTATAGTTCTATGCATAATGACTTTAATAACCTAGGCTGTCGACAAGATGTAAAGCCCCGCTTCCTCCTCCTCTTTTCAGAGAGCCCCACCCTATTTCCTTGACCACTAATACCTTGTTTACTTAATTCTTACCAACTTGACCTTTCTTTTGCAATCAATGATTAGCTGCCCTACTGTAGTTCTTGCACCTCCGATATTCTGTGCGGATCCCACTCAGCTGCTGCGTACGCTGTTTCTCCTCACTGTTGGTTTATTAGTTTAGCCTTTTGCATTCCTTGAGCCTTCCTTCCCTCATTTTAATACCTACATCCTAAAAGGGAAGAGGGCTATGAACATCAGAGAAATTGTAGGTGAAACAAAAAAAAAAAAAGTAAGTCTGAAGTTGATACATTTGATTGTAGGTAGAGAGGTATATTTTGGCCCTTGCATCATCATTGTGACAATGTACAAGGCCTTCATTTATTTTATTTAATATTTTTGTTTCCAATTTGAGGAAAAGTAAATAAATTATTTGCTGAAATAATTGCAGTGATAATGTGTGCCCTCTAATATTTCTTGTTAGCTGCCTGTAAATGGATGTGATTAATTTTATGTAGGTTAAAGCTTATACAGGCCTATTCTATTGATGTAAGTTGCATGTATTTCAATGTTTTTAATATTATATACACATAATTTGTAATACATTAGTGATATTATGTAATAGGGGTTTGGCCAGGATGTAATTCTAGGGAGGATTTAAAACTCAGGGAAGAAATGTGGGAGTTGTGTGAATAATTTTTTTAATGTTGGGGGAATAGAATTGGAGGGAAATGTGAGATAAATAACCAAGACCTTTTTTTGCACATTAATGTTCAAAGAATTCATTATTATTTGGGCAGCCACTCATTAACAGAGATGCATCATTTATACTTGTGTAACATATAATTTTCATATAATGTATTATTTTTATTTTGTGATACAGGAAGTATAACCAAATGTTCACTTCCTGGCTAGGCTCTTGATGCATAGTGTAGAATTCTCCACTTTTTTTGTAATTTCTTAATTTTTAAAAGTGAATTGTGCCTACACAAATGTAAAAAATCAAGTAAGTTTTGTGAATTGAGCACTGCACATATTCATCGAAAGATGCTTAAGAAAAGGAAAGCTGTTCACAATGTTTCATCAAGACATCTGAGTAGGTTGGCAAGTATTGACAGTAAAATAATTCAAGAAAACAAATGTGCCACTTCAAGTAGGATGTTAGATGATGGCAAAGTTTTGAACATTAAATGTAATTCTAAGATTGAAAGAACACAGAACAGCTTAAGATTGATGTGCAGAAAATAACGCTAAATCAAAAAGTTCTGTGTATGTGTGTGTAATACGTTGACGCCGTGTCCGGCGAGAGTGAGGTAGGAACGGAACTGCGTCGGAATGCTCTGGGCGCCACCCGGTTAAGCGTGTAGCAGGGAACACGAGTCTCTCACCTGGCGAGTCGAAACAGCTGCGGATCGGAGAAAGCAGGGAGGATCTGGAGAAAACTACACCTTACATGGACACTTATGGGGCGGTCCACACCCCCATACCCTAGGGCCTTAAGCGAGCCAGTTACAAATGGTGAAACAAAGTAAAACACTGGGCCGGATAGTTGCACACGCGCGTTACGTTTCTCGCTGGACGAATCAGAGTCCCGAAGCACACCATATCTCTGTCATTCCGTCCGTCGCGGCTGCTGCTTCAAGACTACTTTCTTCATGCACTGGTAGAGGGAGGGGGCAGCAAAGCCATGTGTCCTGTACTGGCAGATGGCCGGGATGGCAGGTGTCACACGTTGGTGTCAAGTTCACACATGCCCTGCCACTGTCACTGATCTGCCACACACACTCAAGTATCGCACATCTGCCATTACCAACCAGCGCACACCTGTCACTGACACAATCTGCGAACACCTGCCGCGACCAGGTGCAACTCCACCTGGCCTGTGGCCTGGTACGACGACAATGTGAAGCCAATCTGGACTATTGCTGAATTCATGACAATTTTAAAGTAGAAATAATTTTGACTAGAATTTAAAAAATTAGTGTATTTTTATTAAATAAATTTTTGTAACAGCACTATAATTTTTATATTGTTAAGGGGTGTAGTTAACAGTAAATTTCATAATTTAAATATTTTTTTAATTGTATGAGATATGGAATGTTTTGTAGAACTTCATTGTGACTACCTTTTGGAAAAATGACAATTTCTTTTAGCTTTCCATAGTTTTAGTATAGTTGTATTAAAAACCCAAATTCGCACAAAATTATTTTATGTATCAAAGGAAACTAAAATGACTCTAGCAGTAATGAAATAAATCACACTAAAGAACAGTGTCGTGAGATACAATATCTATTTAAAAAACTTCATACATTTTTTTTTGTTTTTTAAAACATTGTAAATTTAAAATTAAACTTGTCAATTTTCTTTTAATTTTTAAAAATACAAAAAAATTTTTGTACAGTTTGTTAACTAAACGTCACAGCCCATGACACTGTTTTCCAGTGTGAATGATTTTATTGCTAAAAGTCAGTTGGTTGTTTTTGTAATGTATAAAACTGTTTTGTGCAAGTTTGGGCCTTTTCATGCCATTTTACAAAAAAAAAAAAAAATATGAAAGCAAAGAAATTGTCCAAAATTTTTATCCATGAAAATTTAATATGAACCGTCAACTTAATAATTCAATATTGTTGCCATTATGTATCTTAAATATAATAGAATTGGTTAGTTCATATGGTTTTTTTAATATAGTTCAACTTTATATTGAAAATAAAAAATTAAATGGCCTGGATTACATTTAATTATAACTTATTCCTTCTGCACCCATAACACACAATCAATTCAGTTTAAATTAATTAAAATGTAGAAGGCAATATTTCCAATATGTGTGTGCATCATTCTGATTGTAGCATGCAGCTTTGAGTTTTGTGTGCTTTGTATGTGCTTAAATAATGGAAGATACAGATTCATTTCAACTGGAAACCTGAAACTACAACTCCAATGATATGAAAATAATCTAATGTGTGTTTAAGAAATGTTTCATTTCAAATGCCTTACTGCAGCCGTAGTGGTTGATGCTTGTCTTACACCAAAATGATCCAAGTTCAATTCCCACCCAAGTCACCTGGAGTTTAACATGTGGGGATTGCGGCAGGACGATGCTGTAGGCCAGCAGGTGTTCGAGAATGTACAGTTTCCCTCGCCCTCCATTTTCATGAAGTTATGTCACCCCTAATAAGTTTTCAAGAATTTAGATGTTAAGAGGTAATCCCCTTATTCAAATGCCTTACGTGATTTGGAAGACAATATTGGAAGGAAAACTGACATCCCTAAGGTTATGTTGGAGATTGAAGAATTAATTCTGTTGGTGTATTTTAAAGAAAAATTAATTTTTTATCACATTTGATTAAGAAATTAATTCAAACATAATTTTTTATAATGAAGTAGCCCTCTGAGGGAGCTCCTGTGGATGTACAGAGGTTTACGATAACATACATTCCTGAAAGCAGCCTAGGATTCATGCAGCTCCAAGCTTTTTGGCTGCAGTGTGGTGGACATAAGACCGCATCTAGTGATAATGGTGGGCCACATATGTATACCTAAGTTTGTTCCTAAATAAAAAATAACATCTTGCAGATATCCCTATAGGGATATTGTGAGTATACACCTACAGGAATATCCTGGAGATATCACCATACTCACTGGGATTTTTGGACATATCCCTAGAATATTCTGAAGATATCCCTAGGAATGTCCTGAGAATATCCAAGGGACAGGATATTGGCAGACATAGAATATTCTTGGAACATCCTAGTCACATCCCTAGGATATCCCAGGATGTCCCAACATTCCCAGATTAATATTCTCAGGACATTACAATATCCCTGAGAGGATATCCTAGGTATATTCTCAAGATATCTTTGTGCTGTGTGGGCTCTCCTTTATAGACCTTGGGCAGTTTCTAAAATTGGGCCCCAGGACCTGGGACGGAAAATAGCACTGGTTCTATTAACAAACCTGGTATGGAAACTACCAAGCCAGGTGAATAAAAACCCAGATGTCTACCATAACAGCTGGTATAGTACCAGGCTAGTACAGAATATGGTACCGTGCAATATGGCCTTTACGGAATAATTTAAAATTTCGCTATATCTGTTACATCTTAAAGCCGGATTCACAACCACACTTAACGTATGTACGAATACACGCATGTACGTTAAGTATTAGCGTTTGGATTCACAACAAAATTTAATCTACACATGCGCGGCAAATGTTTATTTCACTACAAAATGTCGATAATAGATGATCGTAATTTATTTTAATTTTTCGTAGTGGATCAAATAATTTATGATCACAAGATAAATTATTTCTCAGTAAAAATTAATATTTAATTCAATCTTACGTGTGCACGTGCTGCATTCACAACCACCACTTAGTGTACATATGTACGAAGTAGAAAGTTGATAAACTCTACTACGCACGCACGCTACGCGAGGATGTGAATGCTAGCCATGTACAATTGGTGATTCTACTTTTACGCGTACGTACGTACATAAGCTAAGTGGTGGTTGTGAATCCAAAGTCATGCATCACATGCCACACGACCTCACATGGCCTGTTAAGTTCTGTTGCGAATCGGTACGTTAAGAAATACACTTCCAACTCTTAAGTCAACTGTTTTATAAGCAATAAAACTTATGTGTTTTCAGTTTCGATTTCTTTTTACTGGTTCTTTTACATTTTTCTTCCATTCAACAACAAAAGCTCTTTTGTTTTTCCTCCTTGTTCATAGAGTTTAAACTTACATAGAATTCAGTACTTCCCAAACATCTCCTCCCTTAAAGATCAAGTCTCACAGGTGGTTTGATAATGCGACCATATCGAGAAGATTTTAACTTGTTTATAGGTGATTTTGGTGAAGACGTCACTTCAGTGGTCTTAGATGCTTGAATTGTAGAGTCAGAAGGCTCCGCTGAATAGACCGAGTGTTCATCTGGAACAAGTGGTGAAACTGAGTGCTCAACTGAAACATAGGCTTCCGATATATTGATAGGCTTCATCTTTTCATTGGGATACTGGTTGAGGTGAAACCGGTTTCTTCTTAATCTTCTACCTCCCGTGTCAACAATGTAGGAGCGTGGTTCTGTCGAGGGTCTTATGATAATGCCTGGCCGTCTAACATCTTTTATCCAAACTGAATCCCCTGACTTTAAGGGCTGAAGTGGACTAACTCTATGATGACGACCATAATTTCTTTTGTATTGCTGCCTGTAGTTCTTATCTTTTTGATGAAGGAGTGTATTATTCGGCTTCTCATCTAAATTGTTTGGCATCATTGGCATAATTTCCCTTAGGTGTCTTCCGAATAAGAGTTGTGCTGGACTATACCCATTCGAAATAGGTGTGTTGCAATATGATAGTAAGGCCATGTATGGGTCCTCTTTGTTTTTCTTTAACAAACTCTTGGCTATTTTGACTGCTGCTTCCACTGTTCCATTACTTTGACGAAAATGGGGACTGCTCCTAGTTACATGAAACCCATATTTTTTAGAGAAGTTCAGAAATTCAGCATTTTCTGAGACACTAAATTGAGTTCCACTGTTTGATCTAACTTCTAACGGAATTCCAAAGCAGCTGAAAGTAGATTTACACTTTTCGATTATTTCTTTTGAATTCAGTCTCTGAAGTGGGTAAATGTCGAAATATCTTGAAAAACAGTCTGTTATTACAATAAACCATTTGCCTTCATATTTGAACAAATCCAAGGCAGCTGATTCCCATGGTCTATTCGGCATAGTACTAGGGAGAAGAGGTTCATGCATATTATGTCTGTTTTCCGAACAAATTTTGCTCTGGTTAACTATCATGGCGATAACGACAATCCAGGCCACCAAAGACATTGCTGTGCTCGCAGTCTGCATTTGGTGATTCCCATGTGTCCTGAATGTATTCTGTGAAGCATGTCTTCACGAAGAGATCTTGGGATTAAAATTCTTGTTCCTCTGAGAAGCATCCCTTCTGAAACTGAAAATTCATTCTTAACAGGAAAGTATGCTAATAATTTAGATGGTAATTTTTCCTTTTCAGGCCACCCTTGTCTAATGAAGGTAGAGATCTCTTGACATTCTGGGTCATTTTGTTGATGTTCGCATATTTATTTGATTTTATCATCTGATACATTTCTAGTTTGAACAATGTAATGCACATATGCATCTAACTCTTCATCTAAATCGTAATTTTCAGTTTCATTCAAGGGACTCCTAGACAAACAATCTGCAACAGAAAGATGTGCTCCCGGTGTATAGATCATTTTGTATGAATAACGCATCATTCTTAAGCGAAGACGTTGTAGGCGTGGTGATGGATCATCTAACTCTTTGGTTGTGAATATTTTCAACAATGGCTTAAGGCCAGTTTCGATAATTATTTCTATCCCAAGAACATATTCTTTCAACTTGTCACAGCTCCACGTAATGGCAAGTCCCTCTCGTTCGATGTTTGAATAGTGCTTTTCTGTCTCTGTTAGTGTACGTGATATGTATGAGACAGGTTGCCATGTTTCATTAGTTTTTTGTAATAGAACTGCACCCAAGCCATTGGAAGATGCATCAGCTGATATCATGGTGGGTAGCTTATGATCATAAAATGCTAATACTGCAGCATTACATAGAATTTCTTTCATCTGATCAAAAGATTTCTGTTGGTGTGTCCCCCAACACCATTCGTTTTTTAAGTTCAAAAGATCGTCTATGGGTTTCAAAATTGCACTTTTGTTACGAATGTATTTTCCCAGAAAATTTACTAACCCAAGGAAATGCTGTACTCATTTTTTATCTGTAGGAGGTTCTAGTTCCATAACTGCTTTAAATTTTGCTTCATCCACTCTTATTCCATCTTGAGAAATGGCATGACCCAGAAATTTGACAGATTCCTGTGAAAAAATGGTTTTCTCTTTATTAAGAGTGATACCAGCATTTTTAAATTTTTTCAGAACTTCCTCCAATATTTTGTCATGCTCATCCTGGTTGCTGCCCTAAACTAGTGTATCATATAGATAATTAATTGCATTTTTTTTTTGTCCTTGGAGTCTTTCAGAAATACGAAATTGGAACTCATCAGGTGCAGATGTTATACCAAATGGAAGAACTTTGAATCTGAATCGTCCAAAAGATGTCAGGAAAGTTGTCAAGTCTTGAGATACTTCATCCAATGGGACCTGCCAAAATCCATGATTGGCATCCAATTTGGAAAACTTTGCCCGTAGATAGCAATTGATGGTAAAGGGTGAACTGGTCGTCTCACAGACTCGTTAAGTTTGGAAAGATCTACACTGATTCGAATATCCCCATTCTTTTTAGGTATAATCACCATAGGTGAGCACCACTCTGTTGGATGGTGAACAGGTTCAATGACACCCAATCTATCAACCATTTTCTCGAGCATTTCTTTTGTTTTTGCTAAATATGGAAGTGGGATTTTACGAGGTGTAAATATTGCATATGGTTTTGCACCATCTTTCAATTCAATCTCACATTTTTTTTTCGTTAGACCCAGGCCAGAAAATAGACGAGGGAATTTCTGGAAATAAGTTTCCTTCACTTCTTGATCTGATACATTCCTAATGCGTGGGAAAAGGTTAAGTTTCTCAATAGCTGGTTTACCAAGAAGTGGTAAATTGCACGAATCAGATACGTGAAATGTTTCAACACAGTCTATCTTGACATGTCCGTCGTCGGGAATGGGATGATGGAGTGGGGGGGGGGGGGGGTGAGGTTGAGCCGCTGCCCTAGCGGGAGCAAGACCCAATTGGCAAGGGTGTGACGAGCCGCTGCCCTGGCGGGAGCAAGACCCAGTCGGGAAGGATGTAATGAGCCGCTGCCCAGCAGGGAGCAAGACTCACAGGAGGGGTATTCGAGCCGCTGCCCTAATGGGAGCAAGACCCGCGGAGGTAACAGGTTGAGCCGCTGCCCAAAAGGGAGCAAGACCCTGGAGGAAGTAGGAACAGAGAAACTAAACGAAACTAAGGAAACTTCACTGAGAGAGGTTTATTCCCCGCCGAGGATGGCGGGGTGGGGATCTCTGATGATGATAACTTTGGAACATTATATCAGTCACTGTTTACAAGTATCAGTTATGGTTACACTAAATCATGGCATATTATATACAACATAGCAAAGTGATACAGGCACTAGAAGTGGTCATACAAGGGTAAATAGTAAAGGTAACAAATAACTACACATTTAAAATATAGAATTATCTGACAACAAAACAAGAATGAGTTTCAACACATTTAGACATACTGCCATCTATTGGTAGACTCGCTGTGGATGATTTATAGCCGCCATGTTGGTACAGTTTGCACTATGCTACACTGTCTTGCACTTTTGTAGGCGAGGTCATTTGTAAGCACATGTCGGCATGACAATCTTTTTGTAACTGATTCTAGTCTGAACTCTACCCTTAACTGAAAGAGGTTTTTCATCAGCACAAACCAAGTTCTTGCTGGTTCTCTGGAGTGGGAGTTTCCTGTCTAGTTTAATGTCTGCTGGTAATATAGATACATCAGCCCCTGTGTCAATTTTGAATAAAATTTTAGATGCCCCAATTTGAACAGGAATTGTCCATGGATCATGTAATGTAGAGACTTGATAGTCGATTTTTCCAACAAAAAATGAGCTGCCCTGATCAGATAATAATTCTTCCTGACCAACTTGGTTAACATGTTTTGCATGGCAAACTCTCGAAAAATGACCTGTTTTTGAACAGTGATAGCATTTCGCATCTTTTGCTGGACATTCATTTCGACTGTGTAAACACTTGTAACCATACCACTTGCAGTGTACTTATTCAGGTTTTTTGTTGGAAACACTAAAATTTGTGTCATAAGGAATATGTTCCGTCTTTACAAAACCACCCTTTGCTTGAACCTTGTCAATAGAACCTATATCGAGTTCGGCTTTTTGTCGGTTCAATTCCTCCGAGTTGCGAAGAGTGGTAGTAGCTAATTGTAATGTTAAATTTGGGTCTAACTGCAGGCGGTCACTAAGTGTTTGATCTCTCATAACAATCATGAGTATCATCTGTTCCTCCAAGTCACCCCATTCGCAAGTCCGAGAGATATTATATAAATTAGTAATAAAGTTTTCTGCAGTTTCCATTGGATTCTGTCTTTTCCTTAAAAATCTGGCCAGTTCATAAAGTATATTTTTGCGAGGAGTAAAATAATTGTCAAAACAGTTAAGGACAACATCATAATTTTCTTTGTCCTTATCGTGAAAAGAGAATGATTCTAAAATTTCCTCTGCTTTTTCTCCCATGCAATATATAAAAACATCTATTTGTGTCTTACCTGGATTATTCTTCAAATTACTAACTGCACGATACCTCTTAAACCTTTTTTTCCAAGTAGACCATTCATTAGGCTTGAAAGAGAACTATTCAGGAGTCTTAACATTTAAAGTTAAAGATTTTTCAGTTCTTTTCTCCGAATCGTTCATTTCAATACTGAATTTCGACTGTGCCATGTTTTATAAGCAATGAGAGAGCAGCTCTATCGCGCCTTGCAGACGGCCGGAATGGTGATTGAAACGTATTTTTCGTATGCGTGGCAATGGAAAAACGAATTTATTTTCATTTTTAAGAGCTTGTGTGGATAAATGCAGGCTTATATTAATGTACACAAAACCAATATTGTACACGACGAACTATTTATTACAAATCATGTAGTAAATTGTTTAATATATCGCATATTATTCAAGAAGCGACGCGGAATAAAGCCGCAAGGAGAAAGTGTAGCAGTAAACGACTTCGTTAAGCCGAAAATACTATTTAAAAGAAAATAAAATTGTATAATCTTTTGTAAAACTAAAAAGTTGATTAAATTTGTGCACACGAAAACTGTCCGTTTAGAAGGCTTATAGGTTACGTAATGCTTGAAGGTTAGTTAATGCTGTTGTTACAACATAATATTATCGTTATTGGAAGTAGTGATTTATATATAAAAAAGAGATAGTATGAGCTTGTAATTTTCATGTTACTAGATATTTACAATACGTTCTGCAAACGTAGCTGTGGAAAATTTTTTGAAAATTTTTTTGTAGGAAAAAAATCTACTTTTCAAAAATAAACATAAAACGGAAAGTTATTTTTTAATAAGACACGCATGCTAAATTTGTATCCTAGCGCTTACAAATACTACGTCTACGACTATATCATTCAACAATTTAGTATTCAGTAAATGGACGAGGTTAGACCTTGTCGTCGTACCAGGCCACAGGCGGTGGAGTTGCACCTGGTCGCGGCAGGTGTTCGCAGAGTGTGTCAGTGGCAGGTGTGCACTGGTTGGTAATGGCAGATGTGCGATACTTGAGTGTGTGTGGCAGATCAGTGACAGTGGCAGGGCATGTGTGAACTTGACACCAACGTGTGACACCTGCCATCCCGGCCATCTGCCAGTACAGGACACCTGGCTTCGCTGCCCCCTCCCTTTACCAGTGCATGAAGAAGGCAGTCTGGAAGCAGCGGCCGCGGTGGACGGAGCAAGAGAGACGTGGTGTGCTTCGGGACTCTGATTCGTCCAGCAAGATTCGTAACGTGCGTGTGCAACTATCTGGCCCAGTGTTTTACTTTGTTTCGCCATTTGGAACTGGCTCACTTGAGGCCCTAGGGTATGGGGGTGTGGACCGCTCCATAAGTGTCCATGTAAGGTGTAGTTTTCTCCAGGTCCTCCCTGCTTTTCCCGATCCTCAGCTATTTCGACTCGCCAGGTGAGAGAGGGGCACGTCGGCACGAACAGACCACGTCTCACCGAGCCTCGTGTTCCTGGCTACACGCTTAACCAGGTGGCGCCCAGAGCATTCCGGCAAGCTCCATTCCTACCTCACTCTCACCGGACACGGCGTCATGGCGCCCAATGCTTTGGCGTGAATATCACAGTGTAAAATTATATACAACCTTTGCAGAGAAAAACTGAAAGACTACACTTCACCACAGGATCGCCACAGTTGCATTGTTTAGCCAGCTACGTCACATCCCGAACATCAGCGACAGCAGGAAACAATACACTGAACTAGACCTAGAAACAAATCGGACCATTGCACACAATGAGCAGCAAGGAGTGTGTTCCCATACAGCACAGCGACATTGTGGCAATGTTGCTACAACGTTTCGCCCAAAATAATCAACGTTGTCACAACGTTTCGTTACGTTGTAACAAAGTTGCCACAACGTTGCTACAACATCCAGATGTCACAAATCTGCAACGTTGCATGGGGAGGTTGCTGCAACGTTGCGCGAGGACGTTGCTACAACGTTGTGTGAAGACATTGCTACAATGTTGTGTGGGGACGTTCCTGCAACGTTTCAGGGGAACGTTCCTACAACGTTGCAGGGGAACGTTGCTGCAACATTGCAGGGGAACGTTCCTGCAATGTTACAGGGGGATGTTCATACAACGTTGCAGGGTGATGTTGCTGCAACGTTTCAAGATGTCTTTGCTGAGAGTTTCTAGATGTCTTTGCTGCACATTTCCAGATGTCTTTGCCGCACGTTTCCAAATCTCATTGCTGCATCGTTTCTGGATGAATTTGCCACAAAGTCTTGGAATGATGTTGCAGTGTGTTTGACATGATTTTGCGTTATCAGTTATTTTTGGTGTTGTTTATTAAAACCAGTAAATCTGTTGTATTAAGACAAGTGTTTCTTCTGCTAAGAGCAATTTGCTTAGCTAAATATACTGTACAAAAAAAATCCTTGTATGATCTTTATAAGGCTGCAGGTAATCATATCATAAATGCTTACATATAGGGTAACTGCCAATTTTCGGGGCGTTATATGCTAGTCATTATGATAACCGCTTTGAAGTTCATGTTGAGTTTTCCTGAACCTTTATAAATGTAACTCTTTAACCATTTCCTTTGACCTACTTTTAATGTTGGCTGGTTAGTGTTGTATTCCCTACGTTACAGTTACAAGCAGTACATATTTATTACCCTCAAAAGGTACTGGATAGAATTTGCCAAATTGGAAGGAGATAGGTTAACTAGTGAAAAACACTACGGGGGCTTCACCTCAGTTTTCAACGTCTTTCATTATTTTTATATTTGTACCAGATAATTTTTTTCTTATATTAGACATTAATTGTGACTATATCTTCCTATTAGGAAATTTTTGTATCTCTTATAGTTCTTGCGTAATGAGTCGTAAACGTCAAAATTTGCACTTGACTGTTTTATGCACGCCACTAAAACCAACTGACATACCAAACCGAAAAAAAATCACAGTGTATAACAACGTTGTACGCTGTGATTTTACACACATAAAAACAAAAAAATATATATAGTTTTGTATTTTTAAAAAATTTTTATTTCAAAACTTGGAATTTTTTTATTAAATACAACAGTATTTTATTATTTTGCTTTATATATGTCAAATCATAGCCTACAACATTCTTATTATACATTGTGAATTTTTTCGGTTCAGTATGTTAGTTGGTTTTAGTGGCGTGCATAAAACCGTAAAGTTCAAATTT
>PNEQ01123709.1:0-18544 GCA_003012365.1 Medauroidea extradentata
AGCGTGACGTCATAAGTAAGATCGGGTGAACTCGGGTCACTTCGTATCTAGGCCAGATCCACACTAAACTTCATGAAGTAGCAGCCAGGCTCAAACTTAAATGCACTAAGCATACGAAATCTAGTGCCACTTGAAACATCCACTTGAGCAAGTACGAGTGGAGCCTTCAACTCAAGTCACGACTGTGCATACGGCCCTATAACACAACAGAAATAAGCAAAGAGGTATAACCTGGCAGTGAACTCTCTTTCTCCCTTCCATACTCTTTGCGCCATACCACAGTCTGCAGCTCGTGAGGCGACAATAACGGACAACACAAATACTGAGTTAATTTCCTATTGCGGAATTGTTTTTTTTTTTTTTTTGTTGAATACCATTTATGACTTCCCTGGTTTGTTTGTTTGTCCTAGCCACGGTGACCGCTCTATCGCCTTCTCCATGCACGTGAACAGCTACTAACCTCAGCGAGAAAAATGCAGCTTGGCTCGTGCCACTGTCAACAATGCCTGGCATATGCTGAGGTTCAATGCTAACACGAAAAAAAAAAAAAAAAATACAAGCTAATCCTAATTATGCTGCACAATTTCCTACCTACCAACTGCTCTCGGCATTGTACAGACTGTAAGATAAAAACCAAAGTAAGATTTAAAATTTAATAAATTTTAAATATCCTCAAAAATTACGCGTAACAATATTTAATGAAGTATAGATATATTTGCAAAAAAATTATACGGCCAATTGCTTACGTGGAACAAAACGGATTTTTTCTCTAAGATCAGAAGAAATCGTTCCAAGATGACGTTCGTGAGAGGTACCTTATAATAAAGCCTTTACGAGTCTACGTTAAAAACCTCCAAGTAATTAATGGAGAACGGACAAGAACATCCCGACCATCCCAAAGACAACTCTGGTCAATCGATACTCTCGCAGCGGAGTTTTTGATGTAGAGATGTGAAATTTGGGAAGCAGGCGCACCTCACGAATGTTTCGTAACACTTTCTCCGTATTTCGAGAAAAAAAACCTGGAAGGGTTCGAAGTCGGGACCTCAAATATTTCCTTCGTGGGGCATAATCTTACGTATTTTGACCTAGTATGCTGCGATTTAGTATTGAGACAACTTTTAACACATCTATAAAGTCCTCCAATTAAATTTACAAAGAAAAATAACCTGTCTGGACATGTGTAAAATTCCAAGTATTGGCAGCCAAATATGAGGCTGTTATGACCAAACTTCTAGCTTTATAGAAAAAAACTCCATGTAAACTTATACATAGAGATAATTGTGTTCTTTAATTTTGTACTGAAGTACTTTTGCACTAAATGCTAGCATTTACAATCAAATTAAAAATAAAATTAATTTTCGGCTGCCGGCTAAAGCTCCGGTCTGATTGGTGGCGACATTTAGTATGTTGACGAGTAAGGTATGGGAGGGTCTCTGCAAATATTCAGCTTATTACTAATTATTTCATTTATATTTCCACATTTGACTGGACTACATAAAAGTAAAGCAGATTGGGAAGGTGAATGTCAATAATTTCAAAAGGGACCATTTTCCCACTATTTTTGCTGGTATCAGTATAAAGGTACTATTTTATGCCGGTGTTTATGAAGGAAACATCGTCGTTTGGCAATGTATGATTTTGAACCTTGAGTTCGTTCTCTCCTTGAGCGTTAGCAAGAAATTGCACTCTCGTAGATACCAGAGCAACTGGCATGGGAAATTGTCCCTTATAAAACTCGTTCATAAGAAATTCTATTATCTTCCTAACCAGTAGCAGAAATAACTTTCTCCTATATGTATTTTGAGCAAGTCAAGAGTTTTGGATTTATATTAATTTATTTCAAAATATGCGAACTGCTGAAATTGAAAAAAAAAATGTAGAACATTAAATAAACATGTTTTTGACTTACGTATTGTTATGTAATTTTATTCATGTATTAAAATAAAATTAAAGTGTGTGAAACTGGAACTAAAAAACAAAATATAACCAAAAACTTATTTCAACTGGATAGTTGCTATAAATAAAATACAAGTTTAGTCGAGTCGAGTAATGTTGGGACTTACTTCGATACTTCATGAAGTACTTCTTGTTTGCCAAGCCAGCCTATGTGCATTCCCAATTTTTAGTAGCTATCGCTTTTCAATGGTTCGCAAATATATAGTACAGAAAAAAATAAAATTTTATTGTCAATGTATATTTTAACTGCAGATGAGGAATAACGTAGCCGCCATACCTGATTTCTTATTGTCTCCTGAAGCGAACGTCCTACAGTTGTGTCCGCCACCTGCAAGAAAGACAACATTATTCTTCACTTTTATGTAAATAACATATTTTAATGAATGTGTTTAGTTGTAGTTCTCCGTAACCTTAAATTCTGGAAATAAAATAACCTGATCCGTATAAAATGAGTACCAGAGGAAACATTTCAGGTTATGGCAGAGGTGTATTACATGTAACGAGAGGAAAAGCCCATTGTCTTTTTCTGAAGCCTATACTTTAAATTGCAGCTGAGTTTTTACTTTGTTTATTGTATAATAGGCTGCAATAAGAAAAATGTACGAAAGTGGGCTTCTCCGGGATGTGTTATCATATAGCTACATAGTTAACTTCCAGAATTCGGGTGTTTTTACATGTACTTATTATTGATTCTGTCGTATTTCTATTAAACTAAAAGAGAATGCCAAAGATAAATATTTCGTAAGCCACGGAATATTGTTTCAAACAAACACTAAAACAAAATAAATAGAAAAAGCAATTCTGTCAATTTCTATGCATGTTAAAACTCAGACCAAAATGACCGATAAAAGAATATATTTTGCCTGTAAAATATCTCAATACATTGAGACACCAGAAATTCATGCACTGCTTACGGTAGCTGATCTGGAATACTTCGATTAAACAAGTGGAGAGATTACAAAGCAGTGGTCGAAATTACGTGGTTATAAACAGGTTTAAAGGTGTGTTTTTTTAAATAATTTCAAATGTCTGCTGTTACCTGAAGAAACAAGATTGTATATTTAGTATGTCCCTGAATATCATTTACTGTTCTTCAAGCTGTAGGGGATGAAGATTAGTAAAATTATACCGTGCACTCAGTGTCTCTGATGCCAGGAAATATCCGTAAATCGACACACAAGTAGCGATCTGCGAGGTTCGCAATCTGCATTGAAGTATATAGCAACAGCTGGCGCAGTTTACGAAATCTTTTCCATTCACTCAACCTGGGGGTCTATTCTATAATTTGTTCAGTCTCTTGCATAATCTTTTTACGAAGACAGTTACAGCGTCAACTATTTTTACGAGGGAATTTGTTTACTGTAACTAAAAATGGTACCGTGTTTGTCTTTCAAAAGTTGTATAGCTCTCTTTATGTAAAGACTGAGCCCCACATCTTGATGGCTGACATTTTAAAGTTATGTTCTATAACCATTCTGGTAAAGCAACTTAACCCATTAAATGTAGCTGAGGAGGAGACACAATTACAGTGTTTTGTATTCCACAAAATGTGTAATACGTTTCGTATATTATAGTTATGTGTATGTTAAATTTACAGCCACCGCGAACGACAGGTTTAATGCAGAACGCGTGCTGCTACCTGTTAGCAAGGTTGTATATTCTTACACAGCACTAGTGCTATATCTTGTTTGTGAAGTACACTAACCTCCTATGAAACGAATGCTTTTAAGAGACGAATGAAATCGACGTTATAACGTTTAATCGGAATTCTAAAAAGAAACCAATAGGTTTAGTAATTATTTTTAATAAAATTTAAAAATGCGCTGTAGAAAGTGAGAACATATAACTTAGTAGGGTGTGTGAAGGTTTTCATAATACTGACTTTAGTTTTGTCAGGCATTGTATCAAATTTCTGGTAATGAGATACTGTATGTTAGAGAATACAGTGGAAGTAAAGACAGTTACAAGAGATTCTCTTAATCTCTGTGGTTTTCGAATGACCTTCACATGTGACTCTCTTTGAGAGATGATAAGTTACAAAATAGACTCCTGCTCTCTTAGCACGTATGGTGTGACATCAGTTAAGAGTAAGGTTAATTCTTCTACAGGCTAGAAAGAAAATGTGTTTTCAAATGGGAGAGTTTGGGTACAGGGAAAACTTCTACCGCTCGTTTAGCTGCTATTGCTAATCGACCAGAAAAATACGAAAACGTAGTAAAATTATAGTTAATCAGGCTTGGAAATCACATATTTAACTTATTTAAAAAGTGTAAATAAAACAATTTCGTGTTTTAAATAATCAATTTAATGTAACTTAAAATTCAGGAAAGCTCTGTGATTGGTCAGTTAACATCCCTTACCAATACCAGTGCTCAAGCATCAGAAATTTTCCCTGTTCCAAACTTTACCATTGATCTTTCTAAGCTGTAGTAGAAATAACCTTAGTAACAGGCATAGAAGTGAAACGTTGCCATATTGACGATAGCAGTAGGCCTACGTATTTGTCTAAGTAGAGCGATAACAAATGAATCACTGTGACTGTTGTGATTATGGAGCTCACCCTGAATGAAAAACAGTAAAAAACTGCAGTTCCCAGTAATATCTCGCCTACCTTCGGCATCGCCATATACGAGTCCCGCACGTGACATCCTGGGAGTCAAGTCTCCTCATCAGTCGCACTCGTGTTCCTGAGCCCTGTGTGTCTACCTGATGACGGGAACAGATTCCAGTTCCCGGAACGTCGTTAATACTGACTGTTTGGAAAACTACTGTGTTTTGTTTCGTCTCATATTTTGTGTCGTTTGTTGTTTTTTTCTGTTTGTCTCCGACATCTTTGTGTTTTGTTTAGTCTCATCGTTGTGTTGTTTGCTGTATTCCTGTTTGTGTTTTTGTTTCGTCTCATCGTTGTGTCGCATGTCAACTTAGCTCTTTTTATATTTTTATTTATTTTATTTTCTGTTTGTTCCTTGTTTTATCTGACCAGATTCCAGTTTTGGAATTTCATGTTGTGTATGTATCCTGATGACTAAAGCATACTCTGATTATTTATGTTTTCTTGTCTTATTTTTAGTTTTCTTTTGACAGTCATTTATTTCGGAATGGAGTGTGTCCAAGTAAATAAATCCAGTCATGCACTCCCATTGCACAGTTCTTTCAAAGATCAACAACATTTAAATAACTTAAATTATTCAGCTTCTTTTGTGTGATTCAGATGCAACAGGTTCCATTGCTTTGATATGATAAACGAAGCAGGGAAACAAAACTTACTCGCACAATTTAATGGTTTAAGCAGCAAAAATTAGCAGGATTCCTATCTTTCTGGACTCATATATGTCAGACATATTGCACGGCGGCGTCCGCGGAAACCAGATGATGGGGCAAGGAAAGATCATTCGGCTGCCTTCTCATATAAGGTCCATGTAAATGAAAAATATCGTCCAGTTTATCGTCAAGAGTTCATAAGTTTGCATGGAATAACCAAATTTAGAGTATATTACATTCTAAAAATTTTGCTTACATCTGAGAATTCGCCGAAGGATCAAAGAGGTAAACATGACAACAAACCTACAAAATATCCCAAATCTATTCACGACTTGATAGTGCAGTATATTCAGTCATTCTAAGCACGTTCATCTCATTACTCTTTGAGAGACAACCCAGACCAAAAATATCTGCCAGATAACTTAACAATTTCAAAAATGAATAAGCTTATCTTTCAGACTAATCAGGTTAATGTTCCTCATAAAGTATACTAGAGTGTTTTTAATGAATTCAGTATAAAGTTCGGTATCCCGCAATCTGACACCTGCTCTATTTGTGACACACTTCAGACCAAAGTTAAGTAATCCAGGATGAGGAGAAAAAAAGAACTTTTGGCAAAAAAAAAAAACCTCCACTTGCTCAAAGCAGAAGCATTCCAAAAAAAGATAACTATAAACCGAAAAAAAAAAAATTCGGGCTGGAAATATTGTCTGCTTGAGTTTTGACCACATGCAAAACTTGTTGCTGTCTCATTTAAAAACAAATTAAGTCTTTTACAGACGTTCTACTGTGGTACAATGTCTTTGGCATTAATAACTTGGAGAGTGATAGTGTTACAATATTTACATATCATGAAGGTAAAGGAAGAAAAGATGGCAATGAGGTTGCATGTATGTTACTGAAATATATTAATGGCAGATAAGAAGCCGCAGATGATCTGGTCCTATTCAGTGATGGTTGTTGTGGACAAAACAAGAACCAGACTATGGTACGCTTCCTTTTTATACTAGTACACTGATTCCATATATTCAAAACAGTCACGTAATTATTTCCTGTGAGAGGTCACAGCTACTTACCGAATGACCCGGATTTTTCCCTCATTGAAATAAAGAAACGACACACTGAATGTGTTGAACTTCCTGAAGAGTGCGACAACATCATCAAAGCCGCAAGATAGAAACCTTCTATAAACGTGTCGTTTATATGCATCATAATGATTTTGTTGGTGTCAAGACTGCCACCAATGATTTGTTTTTGAAAACACCAAAGCCCTTATACTCAATTCTGCACGAATGTTGTATACTGCAGAACATGATAAATATGTTAGGGTACGTGATACATACACTTGACCATGGCAAACATGTACAGTTTTGAAGGGTGTTATTTCAACAGAATTAGACATACCACCACTGTATGCAGCACCCCTCTAAATAGCACCAGCTAAGAAAACTGATCTTCAGCAACAGTAACTGTGTGTGAAAGTGGACAATAGGAAATATATGAAGCTTTGATCAATGGGTTACCACAAGAAACGACACAAGACTCAATGAATGCCATGGAAATATTCAGTGATGACAATAGTAGTGGTTGTGCTGATCAGTGACACAATACAACTGAATGTGTGCGGGTTCCCCTTCTCACAAGCTCTATAAGTACATTATTCTTGATATCAAATACATTTTGAACTGTATTTGCAGCTTTATTATATTAACTGCAATGTATAAATCTCTAATAGTAATTCGTTTTCCACCAAAACCAGGACAAGTCCAATACATTTGTATTGCTCAGAACTGTACAGATAAAGCTATCATCTATTTACTGATACATACAGATGAAGTAGCACTTCACTTAATAGCTAGAATTTTTTCATAATTTTTTGTCATATATTTACAAGCTAGGATTTTTTTTTTTTTTTTTCATTTTACCAACAATCTTGGTTTTGTGACTTGTCCTTTTTTTTGGTATAAACCCCTCATTTTTTTTTTTTTTTTTTTTTTTTTTTTTTTTTTTTTTTTTTTTTTTTTTTTTTTTTTACTTTTTAGTGCACTTTTTTCAGAGTACATTTTTTAAAAGTCGGTGTTGTTTTTTGTTAAGAAATTTTATTAGTAGTAGAGTATAGTTCCTTCTATTGCAGGAGCAAGGATCAGGGATCCGGGATCGGTTTAGTATGTGTCTCGTAATTATTTGTGTATGGCTGGTCTTCCAACCGTATTGGTTACTGTACGTCGTCTTATCCTAGCTACCCTCATTGCCTTCACAATCCATCTTGTTTTTTGTATTACTTATATAGTTGCCCTCTAGATAGTGCTGCCAGTAGTTACTGATCGTCTCCTAGGTGGCGCTGATTCTTCCGACTTTGGTATTGAGTCTTTCCACCAGGAGCGCTAGTAACTATAACACTCGTCTTGGTTCCAGTGTTGTCAGCTAGATAGCATTGGTGTTGTATATACTAATGGTTTAGTCTATCTCTGTTTCCTAGTCTAAGCGCTAGGAGGGCTAGCCCATAAAGTAGATTTTTAAAGGTACAAACGATCTAACCTTAACAATTCTGAGTTTGGTGTTACCAGAACCAACATCATTATTTCTGTGAAGCTTACATTCTGCTTCACCCAAAATAGTTTATAGTTTTTTTTATTAAATCACATCACCAAGCTCTTTTTTCGCTCTCGGTAGACAACATGATCTTTTAACACATTTTTTGTAAGGCTTGATGTTAATAGTATACATCTACGATACAGGCGTACGTGTGTTTAAATTATAGACAGGCCGCACAAAATTATTCTTAATGTACCTACTTTGTTCGCATTATTCCAGCTACGTATGAATACCTGCTAGAGTATTATTATATACACACCCATAAAGAGCGAAAACTATTAGAGGTGCGTGTGTAGTACGAAAGCAATACACTAACTATTATATCCTTTATTGCTGTACTTATTGTATTGAGCTATGCAGAAGGACAGGTGCCTTTAATGTAAATACCGGCGTCGATTTACCTAATGCTTTAAGTATCGTTCTTAAGCCAATTAAATATATTATTAATATTCTGCTAGTTTATGACTCGACTAGATAAATCTGATGGGAAAGTCATGCGCGTATCAGACGGTCAGCACAAAATGCCGCCAACTTTAACACCAAACCGAATTTCCGTAACATATTAATACTTCCCATGAGTGATATACCATTTCGTAAAGCCTACACGGCAGAGATAGGACATCTAACAGTAAGTACGCTCGCGATGACTTAATCTTTGGTTCAGAGTTCGAAAACTATACAAGTTTATTACTTTTTATCGCCGATTATAGTCACCGTTTTAAAATACATATACTTATGGCGGATTTAAAATTGCGTTTACAGTCGTATAATTAATCTTACTGTCTATGTGTTGTTAATATGGTATAATAAAGTTTATTGACATACCGTAAACCTTGTCTATTTTCGGGGTTGCTTTGACTTACCCTAAAAATGTTAGTTTGTAGTCGTTTGGTAAGTAAGTAGATAATAGGAACCAATTGTTTGAAATAATTAATTTGATACGTATAGTTAACCTTCAAAACTTTCTTTATTAAACGTCATAAAGACCAAAATTTTGAGTGGACAAAGTTATCCCACAAGGTGAAAGTACGGTACGGTAGTTATTATATGCACATGAAAGTACGTAATTCATGCTGTTGCTTATACAAGGACGACTCTACAGGGGGTTTATTCTAAGTCTATCGAGTTTTTTATCGGGAGATGTCGATGTCGATTATGATAACCGGGTCTCCTCCCGATAGAGATTCTCCATTTCTGCCGATCGAGAGCGAAAAGTGTGCAAACTGCTATTCTAAGTATACTATCGACATCCGAACGTCTAGTTCACCATATCATTTCGCTCCTCGGGAATTTTCTTACCCCCTCCACCAAGGTCCATAGCTTCCTCTTCTCAGTCATAGCAAGCAACTAGACAAAAAAAATTACATGATATAGCTCTAAGAAAACGTTATCGAAAATGTTATTTATATGTTATAAAATAGATGAATAAATAGAAATGTTTGTTAATTAGTTGTAAAAAATAATTACGCTCAACTAATCATTACAAATATGGTAAATGACTGTAATATTTTTTAAGGAATCATGCGGGACATTTCGCGGGAGATATGTGTATGCTGTGTTGGTTTTCTTCCGCTAAAGGATTAAATTCGCAGCATCGAGATGACGAGGGCACGTGTCTCAGAAAGGCAGTTAAAAATTATTTTAGATTATATGGATATGCACCCCGAACTATTAAGCGGAAAATTTTCCAAGTCATTTACGACTGCGACCAAAAATATGCTGTTTTGGGGCGGTCAAGTCCGCCGACAAATGGCTGAAGGTAAGTGATGAGAATATTTTTTTTTTAAACGAATAACTGTTATGTGAAAAAAATCTTGCTTAGCTTGTCTCGTAACAGCTTCCTTTCTCTCCGCAAATTCAGAAAATCTGCTTGTAACTGACGTTCATTATCCATTTATCCTGCAGCATTCAACAAAAACAAACGCCACGCTCCCGCCATTACTGTGACTTTCAATCCCGAGATCCCGATAGAAATGTACCTCTCGACAGCACTACGGCTATCGAGAGCTGCCGATCGGCAGTACTCGATTGTCGATAGCTCTCGACACACTAAATGAAACTCAGAATAGCTAACAGTCGAAAAATGCCACTTCACGATCGGGAGCTTGATATCGATAGACTCTGAATAAGGCCCCAGGAGCCAGAACATGTGACTTACGAGTGAAGCGTGGCACAGTATGTGAACTTACCGAGCTTGGGATCTGGAAAGTTGATACGAGCGCCGTGGACAGCAGCACCATCAACAAGTTCAGCAGCGGGACTCTGGAAGACATGCTACAACACGATACATCCACTGTGACATACAGATTCTCCCTGAGAACTATCTTCTTCTGTAACTAGCTACTCTCATGCTGACAACTACTGACATTCCTGTTGCCCATTACTCTTTGCAAAATCATTTGATGAACAATATGGTCGAAAAAAATAATACTCTCAGCTTTCTTTAACAGTCCAGCCAGACGAAATTACCAAAATAATTCACTTTTAAAGTGGCCTTAAATTAGCTTCATATGTATGTAAACTAATCTCACCCATTTCCAGACGTTCGAATTATTTGAAATTACGCACATGTATTACGAATCGATGACATTTTCAATGATTCCAAAGCAATGACTTGGTATTGCCACCCATTATGTAAAAACGGATGCCATCTGGCTGCGACTGAAAAAAAAAATATATATTTAACCAAAATATTTTAATAGCCCATTTTCAAATAAATCATGACCTATACCTTTCATTTTGTTTTGAGACTTTAATACAAAAAAAAAACGATAGTTTTCAAAACAGATTTTGTAACAATATGAACTAAATATTTTAAATTTATTATTAAATTTAAAAATTTTCTTCAACAAAGATTTATTTAATATAAAAAGTAGTGGCTTTACTATTCCCTCTACCCTTGCAAATAACTGAGTATAAAGTAATTGAGACTACTGACATCGAGCATCGCACTGTCTTTTACATTAAAGTTAGTATTTTGGCCAGTAACGTATACTGAATTGTGTTACTATCTATCGCTGTTAAAAAAAAAATTCTTCATTTTTAAATTAAAATTTTGAATTTATTACTTCGTACTGCTATAATATCGATTTTCAAACGGAAATTTTATTTAACTCGAACTATCTGACATCTTAGAAAACGTTTGTTAGAGGTTAAGCTAGTGAAGCATATCTTTGAGTAATACCGCACGAATATTGACATCTGGCTAGACTCTAGAAATGAGAGAGGTAACGCTGTGCTATAGCGCTGGACTGGCATTTAAATGGTCTCAGGTTCGACCACTAGTCTGGACATTCTCACTTCGGTTGTCCGTGGCCTACCGAAACCATTTCTTGTGTATGCTGGGATGGTTCCTATGCACCATGGCCGATTCATCACCCGCATCCTCTCTGTCCGAACCAACAGCTCCGTCTGAGGTGTCATCGCTGTCAACGAGATGTTAAGGGTGTTGAACTGCGTGAAAATCATAACTTTATATTGTTGTTAGTTTTGTGTACGATAATTGTGAGCACATTTTATTATTACAAAACAATTTTAGTTCTCATAACGGGGTGTCAAAGTCAAAACTGGATTGTTACGCTTCCAAGCAAATAGTGAAAGCCAACTGACCTACTTAAACCATATAATTCATTGTGAACTAACATTCTATGAACTATGCGACAAAACGTTTTTAAAAAATTCCAACAACGTAATATTTTGAATTTAAAAAAATTCCAAAATATACAGAAAAAAATTGCAAATTCAGTAAATTTATTAAATACAAAATCTGTTAGCGGGATTTTTTCAAATGTTTTATTGCGTAACCCATAGTATGTTATTTCACTGTGAATTATTTCACGTACGTAAGTCAATTGGTTTTCACTAGTTGCATGGCAGCAGAACATGCAAAATTTTACTTTGACTCACCGTTATGAGAAAACTACGCCAGCTGAAATTGTTTCGTAAGGGGAAACTTGCACAAGTATCGCCTACAAAACTAACACTATTTCATATAAAAATAAAGTTATGATTTTATCGCATTTGAACTCCCTTAAGGTGACCGCTTGAGTGGACGTATTTTGTGTGTTCGAGGCCTGGAAGTGCGGACGCGATAAGGTCGACACAGCATGCGCTTCATGTCTCATCCTAGCCTCTAGGCGCAAGTCACTGAACAGCGTGCAGTCTTCTCGCAGACATCTCGCTTCTATGAGGTGCTCACTTCTGACCCGGTCATTTTACAACGTAATATTAACAATAAAGGTGTACTGTACACACCTATACCGTTTAAAAGATTCTTTGTCAACATTTTCAGACTTAAAAGGAAAACAAAAAACCCATTCTCGCCATTTTTAGGCGCTAGATAGTTTGTTGTAATAAATGGTAGTGAACCTGAAACAGGCATACTCATGAATAACGATATTTGAATGCTATTCCCAAGCTGTGAGCAGTTTTCGAATAATCTTGCAACGGCCGAATATGTGCACATTGCTAGGCGGCTTAGGCTGTGTTCCAAATAATTCGCACTCGCTCCCACAATTCCTTGCGTGAGTTATTCGTGCTCTTAAGAGCCCGTGTCACTTATTGTGATGAATTTTCCTTAATTCCTTCCTGATCAAAAATTTGGCGAGATTTAATTGAAAATATTTTAATAGGGACGTAGATAATTAGCTTAATTTTCATTGCGTACATTGTATTGGAAAATCTAATGCGTAACTATGAAATAAATAATCTAATTTAAATGTCAAGAAAAAACTTCTCCCTCGTCAAATAATAAACACTAAAGAACTCCCAGTACCGATTTGATCCAAAAATACGCACTTGATAGTAAAAAAGTAATGCTCCTGTAAAGAAACATTGCCGGTTATTCGTCACATTCCTCATATATTTTTATTAATGAATATTAACAAAAGAGGTGACGCAGCCTCTCGATTTGGAACACCACCACATCCCTTGCCTGCTCTCAGATGTAAGCAAACAGTGACCCCAAGAGTATGCATCGAGTATGCATTCACACATGCTCGCTACACATGCTCGCACTCGTACTCGGCCATTTGGAAGAACACTCTCTGACGTCACTACCGAGCGCGAGCATGTAAGTATGCGTTTTTACCTACTTGTAACACAGCCTTAGACAGGCGGTCACCTGGACAGACTCGTCACAGAATGCGGGCTACCGCAGCGGTCAGGATGTAACCTTCCCATCGTAGCGGGATAGCGGAATGCCAGGGGGGAAATAGCATTGCTGAGTGCGGTCTGTCAGAATAATGGACATGTCTAATTAAGGGGAAATGCTTGCGCTTCTCGCACTGATAAAAGAAACGTTGCAAGAGGAAATGTGTGCACGAAGTCAATAAGGGAAAAAAAGAGGGTTATGGCGAATATAATAAACTTTGTTGTGCTCTGGAGTCCTTTTAGGATATATTATAAATTTACTTTAGAATCTCGCAAAGGCTTCGAAACTTTTTTTTCCTACACTGGAAGAAAATTTCACGAAATCGACGACGAAATGGAGGAGGCCAAGCCTTAAATAGAACGCCTTGTAATTCCTATAAAGTACGATAATGACATTTACTTTCATGTTATAATGATTCGTAGAAAACAAAGAAATCATGATTTCATGAAAACAATAAAGACAGTATAAAGTACACAATATAACTGCACGTTACTTACTGAGTAAATATTAACACATTGTAAATATTTCTTATTCCCATACAATGAAATTGTTAAGCGTTGTCTATGCATGCACAATCATCCCCTCATGTACTCACTGGTGATAACTCACAAATATTAAAAATAACTAAACAAACTCCCGACTCGCAGGATAGTAAATTTCAAATCGATCAGACCAGTATAATTGCTCACATTCACTCAAATATATATAGGATTAATCATATACAGTGAAAATTAAACCAATAAGTATGTAGCTGCATTCAGTGCTAAGCAACACTACCTAGAATAAATAGTTTAAAAAAATTAGAAAAAAACTCATTATCTTTAAAGGGCTGAACAGATCTCCTTGAATCATAGCTATGAATCGTCTCGATTACGTCAGCTTTCAAACAAATAAAACCGCATCAAAATAGGTCCATGTGTTTAGGAGCTACGATGCCACAGACAGACACACAGACACACACACAGACACGTCAAGCTTATAACACCCTGACAGCGAACATATTTAACGTGCACTTTCCCCATATCTGCTGCCATCGACGATCGCCAAAATATTTTTTTTTAACATCTTTGAAAAATATATTACTTGTTTTTTTTATAAGATTTTGAAATAACGGTAGGCAATGTACTTTTTAAATGTTCTAAGCATTTTTTTCTTCTAATAAACGAAATGAAAATTATTCATTTGGAAATACGACGATATTTTGCGTACTATCTTATATTTTGTTTTAGGATAAAACTTCGATAAAATGTAGCCGAAAATCAGTGTACATTTCTTCGAAACACTCCTGTGACTTCCAGAAATGTATTAGATTAGGTTGAACACACTGTGAGAACAACTTTTTAAAACATGTAATAATAGGTAATCTTAATATAAAACATGAAGTGTCCTGACATACTCACTCACTTATCAACGCACAGCCCAAACCGCAGGAACTAGAACCATGCAATTTTGAGGGAAGCTTCCACATGCCCCGTAGTCACCCACTAAGAAAGGATTTTTTGAAATTCGATAAACAAGGGTGTGAAAAGGGGTGAAATGTGTTTTAAAAGAATCCGTGATATCTCATTAGCCGGGAACGCTAGCTAAAATTTTTTAACTTTGTAATATTGCTCAAAGAAATGCATATTCGCAAATTTTACGATTTTGCAAAATTCGAAAATTAAGGGTGTAAAAAGCCGTAAAATGTGTTTTTCATTAATCCGTTATCTCTCCTAAACCATTTCAGATAGTGAGGTGAATTATTTATTTATTTATTTTTAATGATGTTTAAGTAAATATCTAAAAAAACATTTTTTCAATTTTTTGAAATTCATCCTTGAAAGCTCTTAAAAAATAAAACGTGTTTTTTTTTATTTATCCCACTTATCTCATAAACCAGTAAAAATATTGAAATGGTTTTTGCTTTAAAATAAATCTTACGTAAATATGAATAAAATTAATTCCAGGATTTTTCGAAATTCGTCCTCGAAAGCTATAACAATGTGTTTTCAAATAATCATCTGTACCGCTTAAACAAGTTGTGATATCGAGCTGATTTTTGATAAGAATGAAGCTTATGTAAATATCTACAAATCAAATTCAGGATACTATGAACTTCGAAAATTAAGTAGGTGAAAAGCAGTCAAATGTTACAGTCTCCCGAAAAAGAGAATGATAACGGAGAAATAATTCAACAGTCGTTTCTTTTGCCAACCTACTCATAAATAAAACCTCTTTGGACTGTAGCCACTACATACGAAAGAATTATCACGGCATGCCTTTAACATTCACTCAGATATTGTATAAAGTTTGTGGTGTGGAAGGGGTGGGGTTACGGGTTCGTATCCCGTGCAAGACTTTGCGATGGGAATTACTATGACATCATACGAGCATATTGCGAGCGCTCTTTACACTGAGCTAAGACAGTTAATTATAGTTCACTGTTATTGAGTAAGCTAGCTGTTAAAGGCCTTCATCACATATTTTATCCAGAGTTACTGTTTACATTACATAATTTCACGCGGGCAACGCCGCAGCCGGCCGGCTAGTTGTTATATATATTATATATATATATTATATATATATATAGTATATATATAATATATATATATATATAATATATAATATATATAGTTACGGAAATAATTTGGAGTTTATTTCCAAAGTTGTGATGAGTTACCATTTATTCAATTTACTACTTTTTCAATATAACATACTATAACGGCGAAGTAAACTCAAACGAGAGAAAAAAAATTTAAACTTTCAATTTTAACACTTTTCTTTTAGGCATGGGTTATAACGTATAACGTAATCCGGCTAGAAGAGAAGCAGAGTACTTACGTGGCAATGTGCATTGACTAGTAGCAAGGTGAAGAGATGTAAACAGGAAAGTCGACTGGACACGCTCATTTATATAAACACAATATACGTGTTTGCAACTTCATAAGCTGCGATAGCAGCAGTACAGTGTCAGAAGTCACGGACAGTGCCCCAGACCAGTGATGCCCCCGTATCTTGTCTTATGAATAGCTCTTCACTGACCGTAATAATATGGAAGTTAATACGCTAAGCAATCTTGCAGATTTAATAATTATTTTTCTATCAGTCTGTGAATATTAAAGAAAAATTATGAACGTTTTAAAATTATTACAGATATTCATTTAATATAATTTTAAACAAGGACCCGAAACATTAGTGTAACTTGTATTTTTCAGTTTTTCACAAATGTCTGAAAAAAAAACTATCAGCTTTTGCGAAAAAAAAGTTAACGTACTTAACTAAGAAAGCTTAACTATTCTAAAAGAAGGATATTAAGTTAAATTCATTTAGAATGTTGAAGTAGCTTATCAAGGGAACCTACTTATTATTTTCCTTACAACACCGTCTCCCAGTATTTTTATTATTACCTACATCTGCCTATTCAAACCTATAAACTTTAAATAAATTTCTTAATGTAATTATCGTAAGATGGTATAGCTATAGTCTTTATTCAGTGAAGTAAAATTGGTTACCTGAACCAGATAATGTTTGTGTATCTGGGAAAAAGCTATAAAAAACCCTAAGAAAACGTTTAATTTATTAAAGTTTAAAGTTCATGAAAATATAGTTTTGTACCAGTTTAAAAAGCGTATGAGTAAGGGCTCGGGATCTATAAACGTCTCCCCACACACCAGTGATTTGAAATGACCCATATATTCCATTCTACAGGCATTTGATGATGACTACGTGCTAATCATTCTTCCTCTACCCGACGTACGCGTCTGGGAATGCGGGAGGACGATGCATCTTTATTACCTCACCATCCACTCGGAATAAACAAAAGACATTTCATACACCGCCTTTCTCTACTAGAGATTTCACCCATCCACTAATAAAGAAACCTGGACCTTTATCTATTTCCTGTGGCTATTTATTTTTAATGCGTTAAACTGCTGAGTGATTACACGCCTATTCTGTCGAGAGAGTTTTTACGATCATGGGCGAGGGAACCGGCAAGGGGGGGGGGGAAGGATATAGGTACATTGTACCCCTTAAATAATTTTAACTATTTTGGGGGTGGGATACAATATATCATTTGTGCTCCCTTAACTTGTGTTACGGAAATGCACTTTAAATATGGGATAAGAAGTTACTTCGTTTGTTATTAATTTTAATAACTGTACACTTCCCAATCCGTACTCTACTGTCAAAATAAAAAAAAAAAGTCCTGAATATGGTGGAAATTTACACCCACCACAGGGGAAAACGAGGAAGGGCGGAGGTTATAACTTATATTCAGACCATTTTCTGCTTTCAGTAACTTCAGTGGGTTTCATCTTTGCATACGGGTACACAGTGTGTAATAGAGAATGGCGAAATGAACTGTAGGCCTACTGCTCCGTGCAACGTCGAACGTATTCATGATAACAAATACAGTAAATAAACTATTCATTCTCGAGATACATAAAGATTATACGAAAGTGTATCTCAATAGAATTGTAGAATGTAACACCAGTTTAAATTGTTTGTCGCTGGTCGTACAAGCAGTTAGGATCGTCTGTCTTGAATGTTTGCAAAGTTACCCCCCTTCCCCCCACCAGGTAATTAAGTAAATTTATTCAGTAAATAACGTAAATAACTTTTCTTTAGATATTTCCGTACGCATCAGAATGATGCAAGTAACGCCTCGATATATCAACTGATTATAAAGATATCATTGACTAATTGAAAACAAATTTTATGTCTTTAGTCCCTTTAGGAGTCAAACTTCGAAAAATCGTTAATACAAAGTCAAATACACATCTTAAAAAGTTTGTTAGATATAGAGGAATAATCGAAAACTCATTTCACGTATTTTCTTCCTCTAAATAGCCGAACAGAGATTTAGGATTGGTAGCCAGGTATAAATATAAACGGAGAGTTATTCAAATATGTAAATTATATTTTCAATCAGTAGAGATTATTTTCAAACATGTACAGTGTTAGTATTTTATTTTAACGTTTGATTTATTTCTCGAACGTCTTAGTGTACACCAGTATAACTTAATTTTTGCAAATAATGATAAATTTAGATTAAATGGTTTTCTTAATCTAATAACATATTAAGACAAGTTAATAAGCACATATAGGAAATTCGAAATTTATGAATTAAAATTAAGTACATTGCACAAATTTTTACGAAATTTGAGTGCAAATTCAAATGTTTGCAAAATAAATACATAATTACGTAACCCGCAATTTTAATGCATAGCCTATTGAATATCGGGAGTGAACGGTTGCATGAACATTTTTTTTCTGGTTCTGTTGTAAGTTCCCGTGACTGGCGTTCTCACACAAATATTAGGGGAAGTGTGTAAATATCGCACCCATTATGCAATTTTCTTCTAGCAACAATATTTCACAATAAAAAAATTAACGAACCAAGGATTGTGATCTACTAATATTAAAGGAAAAGTTATACATGAGTTCTGTGCCCAAAAGTATAAACATAAAATAATATTTACGATATTCGACATCAATATAAAAAAATTATTTCAAAAGGTGTGCCATATATCGCACAGTGCTGATGTTGCAGTTGTTGGCTGTGATGATAGTGCAGTTGTTGGCTGTGCTGATGGT
>PNEQ01123710.1:0-10008 GCA_003012365.1 Medauroidea extradentata
AAGATCAAGGATCCTGTTTACATAGAGTGTCGTGAGCTTTCTTGAATTTTGGTAGCGGGAAGTCAACAGTTCCCAAGATACAGAGTAGTTTTCTGACGTGACAGGTAGATTTTTTACTAGATGCAAAGCCTCTCCTTTGAGACATCCCAGTAAATACTGGTATTTTTCCACATCTGCCAAGGACTTGTTTTCATGGACACAATTGGGAAAACATCGGCCATTCCTCCCATTGACCGTAAAATGTGGGCAAATTTATTTTTGGAAGCTTTACACTAGGAGATGGAGCAGCAATGTTGCCATCTAAACATGATCCTACTACAAGTACATGCCTGGATAGAAATGAGGTTATGGCACATTTTATATCAGAGATTTGAGTAAAGAAATTCTCATGTTTGGTGGTGAACATGTTGTCATCATATTCGTCAGGAAGAGGGTCCACTAATATAAATTCGTCAAACATAGACGTGACCACCCTATCAACAGCATCAAGCTGTTCATTAAAGGCATTTACCTCATGAACAGTTTCAAGACTGACCTCAGGAGTATTTAAACGAGATTGTACCTGTTCCTTTATGTGTTTTAACTTCGTTTCCTGAAGTTTTAACTTCAGTAAGAAAGCTTTGAACCCCATTTCGAACGAGAAAAGACAACATACACAATGCCAAAACTATGAACTTAGGCCTAAAATTCAGAAAAAACACTGCAACGATTCTAACAATTGAAGTAGTAAAATCACTTGGGGCTAAATTTCACCAAGAAACAGTAATTTAAACTACTGAAGAGACGTGAAGACAAAAAAAACATCGACTAAACAAAGGAACAAAATATTTTAGGCCTACTCACCCACGTGGCAAACACAAGCAACAACGAGATAACCAAACTATCCAACGAGGCACACTAACAAGAAGCCGCGGGACTAGAAAAAACTTGTTAATTAATTCCACATAGCATTACAAAACGAAGAGTATCTTGATTTCTTCCGGGGATGGGTGAGACTTGAATGGATTCGAACACTGGCGTCAACGGCGTCGTCCGGCGCGTGGTGTTTATCTTGAATGCAAAATACCAATAAACTATACCACTGCACACGTCCGTTACAATTCTGAGTTCACACGAGACAAAATCCGGCCCGGAGGACCAAAATGTTGAGACATCAAACCATTTTACACACTTTGTAAACAATATACATAGAGTCGAAATCGCACGAACTTACCGTGCCGCCATCTTGAAGTCCACTAAGTCATCCTTTTAGTGATGGAGGCTGCTGGGTAGGCAATCCTTCTGCGACACGGTAAAAATAGGTCCGAGCATATTTACATATCATTCTAAATAGTAATAACACACAACAACTGGTGTACCACAAGGCTCTATCTTGCGACCAATATTATTCTTAATATTTATAAACGACTTTCCATCCCGCATAAAATCAGGTTCAACGACTAACAAACTAACAAACAGTTGCATAAATGAACTTCAAGAAAATATCAATCGCACACTCAAGGAGATGAATTCATGGTTCAGAAACAATAAACTAACATTAAATATAAGCAAATCCTCCCAAATTCTTTTCAACTTAAAGTGCAACCGAACCGATGGAGCAGTAATTGAACCTGTCATCACAGTTAGCAACAATTATGAACTGCCTTTAGTCAGCAAGACAAAACTTTTAGGGCTAATTATTGATTGTAACTTGAATTGGAAATATGGTACCCTAGCTCTGTTGAAAAAACTAAGCTCTCTATGTTTTGCCTTGTACTCTGTAAAAAACATGCTCTACCGAAACTGTTCTTACCCTTTACTTTGCACATGTGAACTCTATTCTAATCTATGACATAATTTTTTGGGGTGTGTCAGAGAACTGGATAAATGTATTCAAAATGCAAAATAAAATTATACGCATAATAGCTAACATAAAAGTTCCCTCTTCCTGTAAACCCCATTTTCAAAGTCTAAGAATTCTTACCTTACCTAGTTTATACATATATCATTCAATCATTTTCGGTCATAGAAACATATCCTTCATTACCAACCAAGATATACACTCTCATAATACCCGACATAAAACAGCTATACACTCCATTTCCCGCAGAACTAAAAGATATGAAACATGCCCATATGCTATGGCAAGTAAACTAATTAATAATCTTCCAGTGCACTTAAAAGCCATATAGGAAAAGGATAATTTGTTAAACTTAAAAAAAAAATTCAAAAATTTCTCATTGATTAGGCATATTACAGCTTGGATGAATATTACACACCATAATATACCTTCTGGTATCACCTGATTGCTGGATTGCAGGATTGTGGATGTATATTTTCCTGGTGTTTGTATACTGGATTGTGAACCATAAATACTTATATGTTTTTGTTACATAACTTGTTTAGTTATTTGCAAGTTGTATATAAGGTATTTTTCTTATATTTTTTATGTCCTCTAGGTTTCAATTTATTGCTGTTTCTCAGCATTTTACTTACTTCATAAACAAAACCATGTATTTTACTTGCAAAAAAACTTCATGTTTGTGTGTTACTGTAAACAAATTATGTACTCTATCAGTCTGACAACTCCTTGCACATCTGTTGTGTGATTTTGGAGTCTTGAAATAAAATAAAAGAATAGGTAAGTAAATAAATAAACAAAAATAAAACAACTTTCAGTTGTAATAATGAAATTTTAAGCCACGTTTTTTATCATGAAAAGTTTAGTAAAACAACATGACATTTAGAGTGTAGGAACAATTTGTAACTGTTTTAAATTAAAAATTTTCTTTCTTAAATTATTTTACGAGACAGTGTGTGAACACCCGTCATCTGACTTCACCGGCTGCTACTGCCCGCGTAAAATTTTACGAGAGAGAAAATGTTACAAGTTTTTTCTTTCACAGGTCCAGGTTTATAGAAATGTGGCATAGGTAATGGTGCTTAATTTGAAGCACAACAAACAATTCGATATTGAGTCAAAATAAAGGTACAGACTGTACACCACCCAATCTACAATGGGCCGCTTCAGCAGAGTTCTACCCACAGAGTGAGTACTGTTTTATTTTATATAACTTGTTGCTGAACTGACGTGAGATTTGTTTTAGTAGTATTTATTTTTCACACATTTTTTTAGTATTTTCCTCCAGGAATGACATGCTTATGAGATTGCACATCTGTCTGTACGTCCCCCAATTAATTACTTTTTAAACATTACTCAGTACCCAAGGAAATTATCATGACTGAATGTTATTCTGTGACTAGTAATCACAATGCCAAATTATTTAACAGCATACTCAATATTAATCCTTGCATAATAAATTTAAATCTTGAGTCCACCTACAGTGTAAGTTAGCAGCTCTATCAAGCCTGTTTTACCCTCCACATTGTTGGCCAGCTGCTACTGTAAAGCAAATTTTTATAGATATAGGTGATTTGGAATAAAGTGAGCACTCAAATAAGCCCTGATTAATTTCTGTTTTCTTCTAGTTTATATCTTTCCGCCGAAAGTAAACATGAATATTGCCACGTGCTTTTATTTATATAGGGTAGTGCAATGTTTACAAGTACATTAAACTGCTCCGATAAATTTTAGCTATAATATATCTTCTCATTTAATGCACTGGGACTGAATATAAGATGTAATAAAATGTAATCTTAGTTACAAATACGTGTGAGTTTACGTCTTATAATACTGGTTTCTGTCCATCGACTAATTTATACGACATGCACTATTGTAATGAATCACGTAAATGTGGGCATATTTTATTTGAATTTGTAACTCAAAACCGCCACTAAAAATACACACGACACATTCAATTCAAGAATTCAAGTTTGGTTCCATCTACTGCCACGAACGACGACGCATGTAACAGAAACAATAAATAACGTGTTTTCTTAATATGTGAAATAAAAAGGTATGTTGTTTCTAGGCTGGCAAATGCAAAACATAATTTACAGTAAGTAATTTCCAATACTTTTGAATGTGTACATACACACAATGGACAAACATGCGGAAATTATACGAAGCTGCGAAAACCTAACTATGATGCCACTTGTAGGTGGAGTTTTGAACTGTTTGAAACGCGGAGCAAGCTGCATCGTGCAAGATGACCTGAGGCTAAAAATGTCAATAAGATCATAAATAAATATTTTGAAGTATGTTAAATACTGAGAGATCGATTTCATCTGATGTTCTTTTGCTAATGCTGTATTCAAATAGAAAATACACGGAACTACATGCAATGAATCGCTACCAACCATACAAGCAGTAAAGTAACTCTTATTAATGGTGATTTATATGCAGTAACGGCTAGTTTTTTTTTTTTTTTCCCCAAAAGGTTAAATCCTTAGTTTTTACTTTAAACCGAATTACCTATATAAATAATTTCATGCTGCTAGCTTATTGTAATTGCATAGTAATATTCAGTAAAATATAGGAAGTTAAATGGAATATTATTTGGAAAAAAATGAAAAGATTTAGTAAACTTCTTTTAATAAATGTTTTTTCCATTTAACGAGCAGTCAGACCATCAAACTCAGACCAGTTGCGATTGTAGTTGTGCTACCGGCAGCTAAAGATTACCGTACCACCACTGTTTTTGCCGCTAGAATCGGTGCTCAAGAACACGTGCCGCCATATTGTTTGTTTTTACATTTTATCTAAACATTATTGTTTCTTATTTGGTTTTATTCATATAGCCATGTTAAGACTTAAAGTATGATGTACCAGAAATAATAAGATTAATGTGGTATATAATTGCAGTATTTTGTAATGAAAGAGTTATAAATAATTCTATATTATAATTTTACACTAACAAGGCTTAATTTGAAACATTTCTCTATTATGCTGAACATATATCATAATCACAGAATTCACAGTATTTTGAATTTCAAGGATATTTCCATTTAGGCATAGCAGTATTTTAATAAGTGTAAATATTGCCAAAGATATATCTACACAGTTAAGCTTATTTAACTATTAAACATATTCACCATCACTTTCTGTTAAAGTTTGTTGTAGTGTAAAAATAGCCCAAATATGATAATACTGTATGTAGTTTCAGAAAACCATATAAGTTCTAGGTAATACACAACGATTTAAGCTGAAATAATTATAGGATTTGCCTACTAAGGGTGGATAGCATACTTACAACACACTATTTCTAAGTAGGTGATAAACTTCACCTACTCGCAATTTTATCAGATTCTACATCTGTGTTTTTAATTAAGTTAGGCTTATAAAATCGTGCATCTGTAATTAATATGTACATAATACGTCTGTATGTCCCCTACCAGTATCCCGAGGGCAAATTTTAATCAAAGTTGATATTAACATGTACATTAACTACTTAAGAAGTACCTATATGTGTTTTCTGTATCCATTAATCTTATTTTCTTACAGCAACAATTTAAAAATTTTAAGCACTTTTATTTATTGGTAACCATTCTTTTTCTCAGACCTAATTTTTATTTTGAGTACTTCATCATCTAATTGTTTTAGTGAATGAATGAAGAGATTTTGGTCAGCACATAACATCAAGGTTTTCAGCGCTGGTGGGGGATGATGTGAAATTAGTACGAAGTGGCACCAGACGGTAGGGTCGGGGTAACTTGAAATCTTCAAGAAAACAATTTGAACCGTCGCCCGGCACTTTCAACATATGTGAAAATCTTGGTCAAAACCACCAGGAATCGGAACGTAAATTGCATAAGTCAGCCATTTAGTAAGATAGCTTGACATGAATAATATTCTTTCGGTTGGTAACTACCTGTTTCGTATTTTAACTTTGTGTGCCACACTTTGGTGTAAATAGGGCATATTGTTGCTAGATAACTATTTGGAGATGGATTAATATGAATACAGGCTATAAAGACTTCATGTCCTATTTCAGGTTCTACGAGACCATTTTAGCAGATTTTGTTGTTGTATGTCAGCCATTTTGAAAGGTAGCTTGCTTGACATGAGTTAGTATTGTGTGTTATTTTGAGAACTCTTAATCAGTTTTAACTGAGTTCAATAGTTTTACACTTTACCATACAAGCTTTGATTTTTGAAAGATTATTTTAGAGATCTGGCATTTTGGGAGAATTGTATATAGGATTTAACGTAGATTTTATTTTGTATTAATGGTTCAGCAACCTTTGTAGAGGATCCTTCGTCAGTTCATGCAAATGAAGCACTGTTGAACAAGTTGTTAATGCAGCGTTGCAAAGTTTAAATGTGCTCTCACGTGGTCTCATGAATCAAGTCCTTAAGCTGGCAACAAAGTTTTAAGTTCTCGTGGTCTGAGAAACATAGTTATGTTTAAAAAAGTGGGTAATGCTCACTGGAGTTTAAGATATCAAAATGTTCCAGAGATTACCATTAAATAGAAATACAGATTTCTTAGACAAGCATGCAGACAAACATGTCCTACTATCTCTAGTGCTCTCAGTACATTGGGGTGATGCCACCGTGCTCATATCCCTCGTGTAACAGTTACCAGGAGTGCTGATGTCACCTCAGAGTATGCTGCATAATTAAATTCAATAAATAAATGTACAACCCTTGGCATGCAAAAGTGGAAGAAATCTTTAAGTTTGCATAAAAACAGCATTGGGATTTATGTAATTAAAGAACAAGTAAACAAACGTGATAATGTAACATATGTAAGCAGGTACCTCCTATCTAAGAGTTGCTGTCCTTCAAGAATATTTTAGGTTAACGGGAAACGTGCACATGTCATTGAAATACAACATATGTAATTCTTTTGCCTACTGAATTATTTAATATGCACTACTGTAAGAGCTGTGGCCAGAAGATGCTATTTAATTGTGAGTTCACAGTATGGTATATATGTTTAAGCCAAGAAAAAGGCAGCAAAGACCTGTGCCCTGAGTACGAACTCGTCTGTAACGTTACAATATATACTGAGTACAATTGAAACACGTACCACAAATAGTGAGCACAAACTCTTTTGCAGAGCGTGTTTCATTATGTTTCTATGGAGTTACGGGGTTAACTAAGCTCTATGACATCAATATTTAAGGAAGCTGATGTAAGTTACACAATATTGGTTCTAATGTAAAACAAAGGAAGAGGCCGCTAGGCTATCAGTATGTACAAAATACAGAAGCACAAGTCCTCACCTTTTAGTACTTGACAGATTCACACACAAATAGGATGACACATAATCGCAGAAGCTAGTATTTAGTTAAGCTGTGTTGAAAGTGTGATTTCTCATTGTGGTTTATGTCTCTTTGCTATTATTTTCTGACTCTTGAAGACATCCGTTGTAGTAAAATACATAATTTTTTTATGTATTTACTGATAGTTTGTTTTAAAAATTGTTCCAGTGTTGGCCACAGCAATTATTATTCCTGATAATGATTCCTGTCTTATTACTATGATTATTGAGTTCGTTGAGAATTCTGTTTTAATAAGGAACATTGATTTTAAAGTCTACAGATTTTTCGCAAAATAAAATGTACTGTTTGCAGTGTAAAACAATAGCAGTGTGTGTTTTTGTTCAAACAAAAGTATTTCTAAATTTAATTTATCAAATGCTGAATTATAAACTGTACTAACATTATAAAAGTACAAGAAACAAATTTAAATATAGCCTTAAAATTACAGTTACGTTTGTAATATAAATGTATCTATAGTGTCTGAAATATTGATCTTGTACATTCCTACGTCATATGTTGACTACAAAAGCATCAACAGACTGTGTAGTTCGGCTGTCTGCCACTAGGGCCATTTGATATGTGAATGTTTCGATTTTGATTAGTACTCATAGCCTCCATAACCCATAAACAGATAATTTAATGCACAGATTTATGTTTGGGGGATAATTAAAAGTGTGGAGCTCTCAGTAATATTTTTGTACTTATTTTGACTCGAACAATGTAACTATTCCACAAAAATCAAATCATATATATTTTTTTAAGTAATTATTTGCTGCAAACATATCTTGTATCATAGGCCATTTTCCTCGTGGAGGACACCGCGATGTAGAAGAGATGTCCACAGTATGTAACGTGCATACGTACTCAAGATTTACGTTCGCTACCACTGCAGTGTCATCAAACTCCGAAAATTGCACTACGGTAATGAAATACGAGGCTTTCATACTCAGCCCAGTTCCGAATGCTGTGAACACTGAGAAAATAGCTTCTCAACGAAACGAAACCTAGGATGTGCCAGTGTAATGTTCGTACTCAGGCCGCTAGAGCAATTTATGGTTGATGGCTAGCTGTAGTATTGTGGCACTTCCCAACACAACCTTCAGCGTAGTACATAGATGAGCACCTGTTTTCTGTTCTGTACACTGCACCTGCGTAAGGTTTAAAGGAAGGTCTTGGGGTCTTACGCAACATTTAGGTTCTCATGTCAAGGTTTGGCTTAATGCTTTAGGAGGTATGGTGTCAGATGCTCCAGAACAAATATGGCCACAACCCTACCATCATGTTGAATCTTATATAGTGGAGCAGAAACAATGTCAGTAGTGTGGGGGTTGTAATTTATGTTAGTTTGTGCCTGTTGTCAACTCCATTTCCTCCTATGGTCTGCTGGAACAGCAGGCGCCAGGTGTGGTGTACCCAGCTGCAGTGCATCTAAGTGGGGTGGGATGTCCTTATGTCTTTCGGATACTCGCGTAGATGTTTTGGGGGCAGACAGGAGTTATGGCCTTGGCTTGGTAGGTTGACTTTTAGGGGTCTGGTGGTTCCTCCAGTGTTATCCAGAAAAAAATGTTGAGCAAGGATATCTCCACTTTCTCAACTCAACCGTAGCTGGTGGCTTGAGGGTGGGTTATTTTGGTGGTTGGCTCGTCTGATTTGGTGTTGATTGGTTTTGGCTATACTGACCAGTCCCTCTATTCTTCTGGTGAGTGATGGTGTGCCATGTAGCATTTGTTGTGGTAGTTAGCCAGGTGTGTTTGCTGTCTCAGTGCTATGTACTGGGGTTGTCAGTCAAGATTGAATCTGTAATCCTCTTGCAGCTAGCTGGTGATTGTATATTGTCTTGTGGAAACACTTCCACACAGATCATTAACTACTATCAGGAAAGTCTCTCCTCTCGAGGACTTCGGACAGGGTCCCATGGTATTGTTAGCTGGGTCCTAGAATTTGCCAGTCGGCGTACTTGGGCATTGTTCCCGTCTACCCATTCTCTTTGCTTAATATGTTTGGCAGTGAATAAATGTCCTGCTATACTCATGTGTCATGTGTTATTCCCGGCCACTGACAGAATTCACTGACGTCTTCTTGTTTGGTTGGAGGTATATATGTAAACCACTGGTTCCTCCACGTATATTGTTTTATATTGTTGAGTAGTTTTAACATTTTCTTTCTTTCTGCATGCATACTCTTCTTACAGCTGTGTTTCCATGGGTGACATCACTTACTTTACTCGCCCTCCAGGTCATGTTATATGTTGTTTGGCTGGTTGTCACCCAGAATAGTATACACAGAAAATTTTATGGTATTGAGTAATACATTTTTTGTGGGCTCGGATGGAAGCATTCATAGGCACAGCTTGAATACAGGGATGTATGATAGTTTGTCCGACAACACAAAGACGTGCATTTCTCCCTTCCACGTCTGTGCACACATGAACGTAAATGGAAGGTATACTATTAAGACTGACGCCTACCTCACGCTTCAAATGTGTTGCAGTATGTTCACAAACAGGTTTTTTTTACCAAACAATGCTACTTGTGCCTATTGTACCAATGTACGAATAGAAAATACGTTTCAGACAAGGTCAGAACCTCATTGTTAAGACATTATACTAATATAAAACACTGTTTCTAAGCCCTCCAACATGGCAAAAAAACTGACTTTTCAGACTGACACACGTTAAATGTACTAACCGGATGTATATGAAACTCAGATTGCAATGTGCACTGAACCTTCCTACAGACTTTCCACCAATTAAATTACATGGTCAACGCTTAATGTCCATAGTAAAAACGGCTCAGTGGGAATCTTGAATACTCGTTCAGCGCTTGGATCATCAAACCAATGCTGCATATGATGTGCGCT
>PNEQ01123711.1:0-32775 GCA_003012365.1 Medauroidea extradentata
TAGAAACCTGGAGACCATTACCACTGATAAATTCTATTACAATATAAATTACAAAACCAGGAACACGTAATAAAATAATACGGCTCGAGGCGTCTACGGCCAAAGATACTTAAGTATACATAGACAAACAAACGTCAATATTCCTAAACATAAACAAATCATGCGGATATATATAAATAATCAATTGCTATGTTACACTGTCAATCACTACCAAATAAAATTACTGCAGAAATTATATTTGTCGATATTACATTATGCTGGTGCCGTGCTTATTAAACTAAATTATTAAATGTATGGTTGTGTCCCGTTGGAGACATTGGTGAATAATTAATCACCTGCCCAAAATATTTCTGAACAACAGAGACGGGAACTGTGGAGAAAATCATAATAAAAGTGGCAGAGTATATCTGATGGGGGAAAAAGGTTATTTATATTTATATATCGTAGTTAAAACTCAACGAATAGTAGATTCGAACGTACGTGGTACATGAAATATAACCAAATAAATTTATTGAAAATTTAAGGTTTCTCGATACCAATACGCCAAGTTCAAAAAAAGCAATCCTAGAAAAGGTTTCTGCAAACTCTTCTTTACTGAATATTTTGTGCAAGTGCCTTATTTTCGCGTGCACTATCTCTGACGCTGCAATTTCTCGTATTTGGTTACGGTGTACGCTGAACGAATGCGGATCTTTGGTTAAGTATTGCGTCATAGAGTTGCATAAACTGTTTGTACGTCGTTCGGGATAAAGTAAGCACTAAAAATTTAACCTTTGAAAAATATCACTAGTCGTTTTTGTATAATATAACTCAACATTACCGATAGTCCCCTTACTGCTTGTATGGTTGGCAGCGAAATTACGCAATACACTTCTGAATATTTTCCTATTTAAATACAGTAATACTGAAACGTAATCAACCGAAAGTTACATAATTGTGTTGTATGTAATAAATTTAATATTTTATCAAACTATACAGGTATAGGCACGATTATTTTGCGTATTGATTCTAGGTCAGGTTGAACGTCCATAACGTATACTTCACACCTACTTCTGTGATTAGACGAGAGCGGTTTTAACACACATTTGACGACTGCAAGACAGTTATAAATAAGGAAACAAGTCGTGGAGATATCACGTGCTACACGTTTGTACTGTTAGAAGCCAATGGACATTCTGCTTCAGCCGGTACAGGTATAGAACTGAGAAGTCTAGGCTGTTGCCAGATGAATTAGGGGCGTCATTTAAAGTTTTTCTTAGGATGAGCAGGATTTTTTTTTTCGGTGACAGTGGCCTTGTTGCATCTTTTTTATTAATTAAGCATGTATGAATTAAAAACTTTAATAATAAAACTTCAGTTATATGCACTTAAGTTAGCATTATTTAAATAACAAAATACAAAAAATATATTTTATACACTTAAAATTCTAAATCCAGGGGGGCAACCCCCCCCCCCCTAAACGAGGCCCTTGAGTTGAATACGCGAAATATTCATGCCTCTACATATAGGTTATTACCAACTGTACACTTATCTTAGACGCGCAAACATCAAGTGACGTGGCCAGAGAGGTTGGACATTTCCCGTCGTTAGCCGTTACACGCGGAAAGATACGAATTGGCTGAAAATAGAACTTAAGCAGGGATTTTTTTTTAGTGCTCACTTTATCCCGAATCGCCTATACTAAAGATTCATATTTATATATTCACTACCAAAATCTGGAGATTAAAATTAAGGTTTTTAGCGTTAAATTACGTCTCAGGACACCTGGTTTTCACGAAAATATATTTGAAGCAGCTCGTTACAATGCCTTACACGCACATCTGCAGCTCTGTTTGATGGTCTGTGATTGGATGTTTGTAATACGTGTCTTGAGATTATACGCGCAAAGCACGAAGTGTGGTGCCTCAGTAACCTTATTCTGATTGGTACAGTCAAATGGGAGACGTCTCTGTACGGTGACACGCTGCGAATAACCATGAAGTGATGTGCAGATAAGCATGTAAGGTACATTCAAACAAGCTGTTAGAAAAATTATTTTTGTAAAAAAACATAAGGTGTCCTCATTTATGCCCCAAGTCGAGTTAATTTGTTTAGTTCCAAACCAACTCTAGGTAGCGCAGTAGGTTTGCTGTTCGAGTCGCGCTCTGTACAGTATCATTGTGAGTGTCAGTACGTCAACATCCCAAGAGACAATGTTCATTCGATTGGGCAAGTTCACCGTCTGGCCTAACAAGTTCCATAGATGAAACCAAATGTCCATATCGCACCGTGTACGCTTGCTCGACATTTCCGGTCAAACAAGGCCACTTATCAGTACGTTCATTGATACGACGTTAACCTTGCGTCATTGTGGAGGCTACAAGACTATCTTCACAATACCTACGTGGACTTGACTGATTTTGTTCTTTCATCTTTTTATCAGTAATTTTCCTCTCCTCGTGTGTGTCCGTTGAATGCAGATATTGAAATGGCTCAGTGCTTGTCGGCGGGTTGGAGCTAGATATTTTGCTTCAACAACCACGTACGGTGAAATGTGTAACGAGAGTGAAGGCAACAACGGTTTGTAAATTTCTCTCAGTCAAGCTGTATAACTTGAAAACAAAGCTGTATATAGAAATGATGATTTATCGCGGGAAAACTGGACTGTTTGCTGGATTTCAACACACATTCAGATTACCAGAAGATGACTGGCTTGGAGCTGTTACCCTATTTGACTGAGCCAATAAGAATACCGCTATTATAATATTTTATGCCTATTATTAGTCTGCAGACTGCTACATTGAGTCAGGCGTATATTACCCAACCATACATGTGGCAAGAAACTACAGCGTTTTCAAGGGTATGTTGGCATAAAATATTTTCGCGATATACCATCATCAGAGATGATGGTTTATCGCGGGAATACTTGAATGTTTTATGGGTTTCAAGGTACGTTAGGTTTATGAAAAGATTACTGGGTTTTCCTTGTACGTGGAGCTGTTACACTATTTGACTGAGCCAATAAGAATCCCGCTATTGTAATATTTTATGCCTGTTGGTCTGCAGACAGCTACGGAGTGCCAGACGTGTATCATCCAATCACACGTGTGGCGAGAAACTACAGTGTTTCCAAGGGCATGCTGGCACAAACAAGTTTTACGATATACCATCATCTATAAGTCAAATACGTTTCAGAAACACAAATGATGTTCTCCATTCACTCTAACCTGAGTTTTGAAGTAAACAAATAACATCATATCATTACACTTCGCTAGCTTATAATTGGCTCAATTTGTGCTTACTATTTCCAACCCGACAAAATTGTGTACAGTTGGCATCATAGAAAACAACAACGCGCTATCTATTGAAACAATATTGCGTGAAAATTTCGCACGTGTTACCGACATACGAAAACAAAAATTACATAAAAATATGAGAAAAAAATTTTACTTCATGTGCAATTACCGTATGTTCTAAAATTCAGTTGTAATTATCAAGCTATGACTAACGATCGTATTCAAATATTCTGGTACTGACGTAACGAAAATTTGGTACTCTACGCAGAAAAAAATCGTCAACAAAAGGTGTGATTAAACTTACTATAAAGTCCTCTCGGATTATTTTGTACTTCGTTTTGGAAAAATCACATTTGGTAACTCACCAAACATTCTTTCGATATCACGCCACGTATTCGTTTTGTTTTATGAAGAATGTTATGTGAGATTTTAAATTGTGTCTTATAAACATCACTGCAGTTTCTTTAATAATGATGACTAGAGATGATGGTATATCGCGAAAATGTTTTGTGCCAACATAACCTTGAAAACACTGACACAACGTAGCTGTCTACAGACCAATAACGTGCATTAAATATTAAAATAGCGGTATTCTTATTGGCTTAGTCAAATAGGGCAGTAGCTTCACGTACACGGAAAAGCCAGTAATATTTTGATAAGCTGAACGTACGTTGAAGCCTAGCAAATAGTCAAGTTTTCCCGCGATAAACCATCATCTCTAATGATGACATATACCCACGTTTCGAAAATAATGCAACACATTTTCACTGTCCACGTCCAACGTCACATAACCTAACCAGCAAGTCTATGGTCCATGTAAACAATACTGATGCGAGGACGGAACGAAATAGATCAAGGAATTTTGGTGCGGACGAACTGGAACGGAAAATGGATATGTGGAAAAACCATTCGCAGTAGCCACAACGTTGACGTGTTAATGTCCAAAAATACTTTGAGAAAATATAATATTAGATTTGTTTGTGATATTTCCGACTTATTTTTACAGTGGTAATTATTACTGAACTAAATTTTTGGTATTTTCAGAATATCGTACATCTCTAAATACTGGCAAGTGTACCAATAAACTCGTACGTTTAACAGTGCGTCAGTCGGTATATACTCGTAAATCAACTGTACAGACGTTTCGTCCGCTGACCATAAGTATAGTCATAAATGTATAGCGTTGTAGATTGTATTTGCGTCTGTTAATATTATACATGTGATAATGAAACTTTCTTATTAGATGATGGAGTGGTAAATTTATATGTACACGACAGATAACAAAGATCTATTTCTTATGCAAGCTCACAGTGCACGGTGGTCGGCAGCCAATGAACATGTTTGTTTATAATTTGCTATTTTTTTTATTCTAAAACTCAGGCAAGAGTGAGCAGAGAATAGCTCAAAGCTAAAGTTACTGAACAATCAGATAGGACTCTCAGTATTCAGCTGCCTTTCAAACTGCAGAATTAAATATTATTTTAGAAAGATACTAAAGAACTTGACGTGTAGAACTTACCAATGGCAACGCTGATGGATAGTGCTGAAATATGATTTTCTATATCTAAGATACATAGCTAAGAACACAAATCTGAAATGGTCTAGCCACAGAATATTTAGGAATACAGAAGTGAAATAGCTGGTACTTCGGCGAACTCAGTCACACACGCCAGCAAAATGGCGTTCCTGGCCAGCAACATGGCGGAGACGCCTACCGCCAATCAGCGTAAGGCGGCTGCACTGCTAGCCGGCAGCCAGGCCTATAGGAAACCTGCCGTAACATGCAAGAGCCAAACAAGACACAGGGCTGGAATCAACAGATCCGGGCAGCCAATAAGCGGCAAAGTTCGCACGTATCAAACGAGCCGCCACGTCATTTCACGTCTGTATTATTATTTAGTCTGTGGTCTAGCGGTGTTTTTATGATATGAAGGAAAACAAGCAAAAGTAACGGTTTTAGGAACTTAAAAAATTGGTATTACAAGTGAAACATTTCCATATTGCCAGTGACTAGGTTGTAGTCATTGGTTAGCCAGCCGCTTAGCATTATCACTACGCTACAAAACATAATTCCCGCACAATAATTAGAGACCTCTAGCCTCCGCGAATATCTGTTTGCTCTTTGAATGGTCGTTGACACAGCGAGACGACACTACTGAGCTGCATTATTATTATTGGCTCAGCTCCCGCCAAGAAATCTCAAATAATACAAAAACAAATTTCAAAATTGACTCGAGTTTACAGTTGTTTGAGTTAGTTTGTGCTTTCGACAAAGCGCAGATTTTTCAGGTACAGTATCTAGCAATGAGTTCAAATTGTATACTTCGTATTTTGAGTAGCTAGCGTCAGTGCTCTCCAAAATAAGGTTATCGTTTTAGATGTGCTTACTGACTTGACATAAAATTACTTTGTGTTTTTGTTTACAGCAAGTAAAATTGCATCACGTAACCAGTGGCAGTTACGAAGTGGTAACCAGCAGCTCAACCAGTACAGCAGAAAGGCGTAACTACACAAGCTGTAGCCTTACAATCAACCTGTTAAAATCATGGTAGACGCTGTTCAGATCTACATAGGGCTAGTATTCATAACGCTCTTCCGGGGATAATGCATATTGGTGGCAGCTGGGCACACCGTCAGTTTGTTATGACCTGCTGCTTGTGTGTGTATGGTCCAATTTAATACCTTCACGCCCTCCCATAAGATCCACTGTTTTAGTTATTGTTTGAGAAGGAAAATATCGCGAATTTAAGGACTTGTATGCTAGAATCTATTGTCCTATGCACACTCAAGCCTAGTCTATTCGTTCTCCGTCTGTGTTCCAGTTACAGCTAATGGACAAATGGTCGGGAGTATGCGTAGGATAATTGATGCTAACATACAGGTCATTGATAGAGCCCACAATTTTTGGTAAGAAAAATTCTGCAACATTTGGTTTCAATACCTTACGTGCATATCTGTAGGTCCGCGTCTTGATTATTGGCAGAATGTATAATTGCACAGCCGTGGCTCATTTGACTGTGTAAACAGGAACAAGGTTACTGCGACACCACATGTCTGTGATTTGCGGGTAGAAGCCTAGACGCTGAGAGTTAAAAACAGCCAATCACTGACCATGAAGCAGAACTGTATATGTGCACATAAGGCAATGAAACAAATTGTTGCAGAATTCTTTTCACCAAAAAATCGTGGGCTCATGAGAAGTGGTTAACAGATTAAACCGGTGTATAGGCAATGATTAAATCCACTGATTAATTAATATTGACTAATAATTTTGTCCTAATTTGTTTCAGTGACTTCGCAGCGTGTCTTTGTGCAGTGACGTTACTCATTTGACTGTGCCTATCAGAATAAAGTAACTGTGACACCCATAGGCGCAACTAGAATGGACATTTGGGGAGGGCACAATTCTGTGAATACTGTTATACTCAAGCTACCCCTACCTGTAATCAGTAACGTAGTCAGAATTTATGAATTTCAGACGGGGAAGGACGGCTATCCTACGAATATTATACAGGATCACCCACCACATTTTCAAGCGGGGGGTAACGGGGGTCCTCCCCCGGGAATATTGCGGATTTCAAGGTGCAAAATAGTGCTATTTTAGCATTTTTCATTACTAAACATTGAATATTCTACTGGTAACAGTATCACTGATTATTAAATATTAAATAAAATTGTAACTTTTAAGACCTTGGTTGGTTGTTTATTTGGGGGGGGGGGGGGCGTGCCCTAGTGCCCCCCTCTTAGTTGCGCCTATGGCGACACCATATGTCTGTGATTTGCTGGTAGACCTCAAAGGCGCTGACAGTTAAAAACATCCTATCACTACAGGCACTCCTGATTTTTGCGGAAAACTTTTCTACGCCAACTTGTTACGATGCCTGACCTGGTTTTGCTTCGTTGTTATTGGCAACGTGTTGTAGAAAGACGTTTCTCATTTGGGCGGTGTTGTGCATCAATAGACTATGCACCAATTTGAAGTTATCAGTAAAACATGCTGCTTGTAAGTTATATGGGATTTGAAAAAGTCATACAAAAAGTTGATAACACCTAGAAATCCAATATTCATGACCACGGGATAGGAGTAAAATACTTTTTTTTGTACAACTGTTTCAAAGCAGGAAATTATTTTATATCGAACTAGCAATCGGTGCATAGTTTACTGATGCATAATACCGTCCATTTGAATGTACCAGTCATAATAAAGTAATTACGATAACACTCGTCTGTGATGTGCAGTAAAACGTTAAGGCACTTAACGGTTAAAAACAGCCAATCACTGATCGTAGAGCAGATCTGCAGATGTGCATTTGCGACACGGAAACAAACTGGTGCGGAAATATTTTCACCAAACATAAGGGCCCCTACCAATCACTGCCCATGAAGTAGTTACATGCTGTTCGGAATAAAATGAGCACTCACAAACGCCCTGCTAAATTGATATTTCCAGCCAAGTCGTATATTTCCGCGCGTAACGCGTAACGACGGGACACGTCACTTGATGTTTGTGCGTGAAAGATAAATTGTGCGGTCAGTAGGAATTTATATAGTTTGATTTTAAAAATGTTTATTAATTATATAAAATACAAGTACACCTATTCCGGTTGATTTTATTTCTGTTCTGTTGTATTTAAACGGGAAAATACACAGAACTACATTCAGAAAATTGTTGCCAACCATAAAAGTTGTAAGGTAACTATTGTTACCGTTGAATTATGTGCAGTAACTGCTGCTGATATTTTTCGCAGGTTAAATCTTTAGTGCTCACTTTATCCCTAACGACCTAAACACATGTGCAAGTTAGATATTGAAACAAGTTGGTGTACAAATATTTTAGCGAAAATCAAGTGTCCCTTGACGACGGTTTAGCTGTTTACAGACGAATCACAGATGTACAGTCGTAGCGTACCAGAATTAGCATTGACCTAGTCACACCAGGGACTCAAATGTAAAGAAATAAAAGCGTTGGTAATGAATACGTTACACTGAAGCCGAGCGAACAGTTAAATTTCCCGCGATAAGTCACCACTCCCAGGGTTACAATCTTTCTGCGAACATAATTTTACCCCAGTTTGTTTCAGTGCCTTACGTCCATATCTGCAGTTCTGCGTCATATTAGGTGATTGGATGTTTTAAGAGTGAGTGGTAGTCACCATTTTGAATTTTTGTACTTTGTGTCATAACTTATCTTCTAGGTACATTTTTAGAACTTTAGCCTAACTACGGAATGGAATACATACTGATAGAAATTTAAGCATCATTATTTTTTCGTTACTGTTGTTACACATCGAATTGCAGATAGAAAAATTTACCCAGAAGAAAAGTTATGACACAAAACACAAAAATTCAATATGGTGGCTTTCATTCACTCTTAAGAGTGCGCGGTAGATAAATAAACGCTGAAAACATCAATTGATTTGTACGCTTTTCGAAGCCAATATGGATAAAATACTCAATGACAATCCTGGATAATGGTATTTGCAAACTTTATGTGTAAATAGTTACCCAAAATTACTAATTCGTTACGGGTGATCTCTTTCGCCGCAGTTAAATGCACGAGGTTCCAGCGTCAGAGATTGTGCCTCAGAAGTTCGTAACACTGGAAACAATTTTGTTTAAAACGTTGGCTAAATCTATTGTCTAGAGTTGCTATTGTTTAATTTTCGCAAATTCGCTTCAAGAAACCTACAGTTATAGATTAATGCTTTTAACGTTGAAGTATGTACCACGCCTTCTTAAATCTCACGTTTCTTGAGGATTTTCCTGCAAATCATAGGCGTGTGGTGTTGCAGTAACCTACTTGTGATTGGCACAGTCAAATTAGAGACGTCACTTCACCAAAGACAAGCTGCCAGTAACCATGAAGCAGAGCTGCAGATGTACACGCAAAGCACTGAAACAAAACTGGGGCAAAATTATTTTCGCGAGAAGCTTGTGGCCCTAACCATTCCTACCCATGAAAGATCTACTGGTTACTGGTTCGTTAGTAACCACTCAGTAACAAGCGGCACCTTCTTAACAGAGTGCCAGTGGTTATAGCGTCAGCTAGCACACAAACATGAGGGCCTACAGTTCTCGCCAACTGCAGTCCCGCCTGGCAACAACTAATCGACAGCCAATGATCTTTATTTTTTTCTTCAAACTAAGCATCGAATATTATGCAAGAGTGACGCATTACTAGAACCATGTAAAATTCGCGTTGACCAACTAATTTTTATTTTTTATTTTTATTTTTTTTTTTTTTGCGTGTACACATTTCCTAAGACCTATACATTACAGTTAGCGTTATTACCGTATAAGATTTTGAAAAACTTACCACTAGGTATACGTAAACAATGGCAAACCTAAATAATGTAAATTTTGCCATTATTTATCATTACAGTAGTACACTTATAAATAAGTCGTAGTAACAACATTGCTAGACGTAACTTATTAACATTTCTATTAAATAAAATTACGCGTTCTATTGGCACTATTTAGGACATAGGCGCTGAGTAAGTACGCTAGGCAGGATATTTATTTCCCTTACGGCCGAGTGCGAGAAGCAGAGAGGCAGCACAGCTATCAGCAGAAAATGGAGCGCAGGAAGCTAACAGGTTCCGCCAGTTATCAGCAGTTGCTATTCTGCACGGCGCCAATTATAGCGTCGACGCGTGCTTGTACACGCATCCGGTTCGCAAATCAAACTTTAGAAAGATCAAACCTTCGAAAAAAACACTATTACAATAAGTCAACCTTTAGAAAGTAACTCTCGCATCTAACTACTTAAATTTAAGAATTCATATTTAATACGATAACCTTCAATAACGCTGCCAACAAAGTTAGAGGAAAACGTTATTAAAATTACAGGTTCAAATTTGTGATCACTAGAATTGATTTCGTTTCATATTTAGGCCCAACCTGAAAAAAAAAAAAAACTAGTTTGTTGCGAAAAGATTTCTGCAGCAATTTATTTCAGTGCTTGCGCGCACATCGACAGTTGTGCTTCATGTATATTGGTATCCTATCTTTGTTCTGACACGTTTCTCATTTGACTGCACCAATCAAAAGGTTATTGCGACATCATATGTTTTGATTTGACAGTATAGCTCCATGATAAGTGAGAGTTAAAATACCCAATCACTCGCTGACCATGAAGCAAACCTGCAGACGTACAAATAAGTAGGGACAGGCATTGTTGGTGAAAATAGTTTTTTTGCCCACTTTGTTGTAGTGCCTTACGAGCACACCTGCAGCTCAACTTCGTGGCTATTGACAAGAGTCTTATGTGCAGAGTTGTTATACATTTGACTGTGCCAATCAGTACACGGATAACTGCCACACATCAGGTCTGTGATTTGCGGGTTTAAGGGGTATTGATCCCTACCACCTTGGATTTATCTGTTTTTTTTTCTCGATAACTTCTGTTCCAGTATATGTATCAAAATTTTTGTCACGACAAGGCATAGATACAAACTTAATTGTTTTTCTGTAATTGCTGGAACCTTAATATATTCATTATTTTGCAACGGGAAACAGCTGAAAAGGAGAAATGCTTTATTTACGGGAGCGACTACAAAGGTCACAAAATTAACAGAAACGATGCCATATGGATTCCAAAAAGTGAATGAAACAATAAACTATGCCTTGTCAGCGTGAAAAAACCAAAACAATGTGTCTATTCCCTGATTTATAAGAAAAACCGTAAAACCGATCTGACAGGGATCAATCCCCCTTAACCTCAAGCCGCTGGGTGTTACGGCATCCAATCACTGACCACAAAGCAGAGTTGCAGGTGCGCACGTAAGGCACTGAAACAAAGTGGTGCAAAAATCTTTTCGCAAAATTTCCTATCTCTACAAATAAGCCATTGAAACCAAATGGTGCAAAACTCTTTTTTCCACAAAATCTTAGCTCTAGCGATGAATAACTGGTCACATATATATTTCAGAAAGTTACACGAATAAATGATGACAGTATATAAAATAAATTACCAATGTGCTGGGGTTATGTAGGTTTGTTCGATCACAAGTTTATGTCTAAAAGCCTGCAAGTAATTCAGGGTCTCGTAACTTCTTGAAAGCTTGACAACTCTAGTCGGGTTATGTTTGAACATCTCAAGCTGAAAATTTACGCTGCTCAGGATAACCTCGTGACTATACACAACTATCTAATAACTGTTGATCCAGCTATCAGGCGAACGACGAAGTGCTTAGCAACAAAGCAAAGCAGTTACGACTGAACGTATCGTGAAAAAATTTTTTAAATACCTGCTGGAAGATGAAGGCATAAGAATGGAAGCTAAATGACATGTGTAACTATATTGACGGTGTTAACATATTGTGAAATATCAGTGTGTCTTACAAATTCCCTCGAGGAGATTTTTTCTTTCCTAGCAGATTTCATTTTCTTGCGATGACAATTAATACTACGTGTTTCATAAAGGATCTGTTATTTCAAAGAGTTTATCTCTTTATTTATTTTCACTCTTGGTTTTCTTGGACAACGAAGTATTGCAATGGTATATGCTCATTATATTTCAATAAAGCACGAATAAAAAATCATCTATTAAAGACCAGGAAAATATGTGGGTCAATGAACTGTTAAGCTATCCTCTAGAAGTACCTGTGTACTCATTTAGACAGCATCGCTCATTGGCTGCTCGTTGATACTGTGATACCAAATAATTTAGCCTGCATTTAGTTGCTCCTTTATTATGGCCTATTGACTCGGCGCCCTCTAAGAGATGTCAGTTAAGTCAAGGGTCTATTTTGAAAGCGACACGAACTGACAGTTGTTTTAATTGGTCAGCACTCAACATCTAGGTCTTTAGCGCTGATGAGAGGTGATATTATATGAGTATGGGGCAGCGCCGGAATGAAAGGGCGGGGGAAATGGGAGATCCCCGAGAAAACCCGCCGACCTGCGGCATCATTCGGCACGATTCCCCCATGCGAAAATCCGGCGACCGTCTCTGAATCGCCACAGTGGAAGGCGAGTGCTTTAGTAACTGCGCCTACTGCGGCCCCATAATGTGTAAGAAACGACACATATGAATAAAAATATCTTGCAACAATTTTTCTCACATTTACCCTCACTCTGGCTCACTGTTCTAAATTTAGAAAGTGGCAATGCAAGCACGTAAGTATGTAGAACTTACCTCCACCCAGTTGGTACACCTGCAAAGTGTGTACTGTTTATTAACATCAGGTTAGTCTTACAAAACGGTACATTCTTACACGGATGTAATTTCCTCGTTTGTCTGCTGCCGTGGCGTCACGTTAGTCAGTAATTTGATTAATTGAGCATTATCTGTTGACTATCAGCCCGTGAACACTAAATAAAGGCGAGACTCATGCGAACGTGCCTGAGTTTTGCAGTGACTATGGGCTTTGCATTGCGCCCTAGTAATGACGTAGAAATTTTCGAGTCCCTAGTGGTGATTTATAAATCATTAACATTTTAGTGAATCGTCGTAGCAAAACAATTATATCACCTTTATGAAAATCATGTCCTCGTATGGGCACGAACTCTGTAGTCAAGAAAGCTTCACGCATAAATATACCCTAAGAACTACTGATTTTTGAATTCAGTATAGCCTATATAAACAAATAGCCTAATATAAATTCACATTTAAATTTCTATTAATATTGATACTAGGCATATATGTGTGCCATATTATGGTAGCAGAAGTGAAGAAATTTCGGTCAGCACCTGATATCTTGGTATCAATCGTCGGTGAGGGGTAAAATGATGTATGGAGCAGCACCGGAATGAGGGAGCTAGTAACACGGGAGATCCCCGAGAAAACCCGCTGACCAGCGGCATCGTCCGGCACGTTTATCCCATGTGAAAATTCGGCGACCGACCCCGCCGGGAATCAAGCAAGATCGCCTTGGTAGGAAGCGAGTGCTCTATCCACTGCATAACCGTGGCCCCTCTTACGGTAGCGTGAATACTTGCCTATCCAACAGTCATGAACTACTTATAAATACATCTTAATGTAACCTCGCACACTAATTTTTGAGAGCTATGAAAATGAATATTTGTTTTCATTGGTCTTAATAGCAATTTTTAAGTTAACAAGTGAAGAGAAGTAGGAATTTACTGTAAGGGAACATTTAACAAAGTGTTAAATATGCTAACAGTAAAAATAACAGTCTACTGCAGATTTAATCAACGTCTGAGAAAATATTCTGTGAAAAGAACTCTTTTACGCTGGAAATAAAACTAAAAAGACAAAACGTTTGCTCACATACTTGACAGAAACTAGGGTGCACTTTTTAATTTTATATTTGCGTTGGACTTCTTAAAACATGTTAAAATTCGTGTATTAAGTGTCAAGCTTTAAGTTATAATGGCGTCCAGCGCAAAGGGGTTAAGAATTTTATGTGAAAAATTAGATTACGTACACGTTAAGTTAAAACATGTACAAATAATTTTTGATTCAAAGCAATTTGACGCTTGTACATATTGCTAATAAAATACACGAGTTTAATTTCCAGTAAGTGTGTAACATTAAGGTTTTATTTTTCTGATAGCCATTATTATTTGTTTCAAAAAACGAATTACATTGAGTCTATGTTTCAAACACCCTATTAGAGACATGATCTTGTTTATTCAGTTATTACGGTTGTAATATGAACAGAAAACGGAACAGTAAAACCAATACAGTTTTTTTATATATATATATATATTTTAATGCATAAGCTAATTTCTTTTCAAGACAAGTAAGTACGGTTATAGGTAATTATAAAATTAAAATCGTTCGTTAGTAATCTAGTGAGAATAACTATGAGTTTGTTGGATTTTTTATATATATATTTTTTTTGTTCCAGTGTCTTAGAAGCACATCGGTAACTCTTATTGTCAGTGTGTCTTTGCTCAGAGACTTGACTGTACAAATAAGAGTAAGGATATCGTGGTGTCATATAAGTCTCTGATTTGCCAGTAGAGCCCTAAGACAAATAAGAGTTAAAATATCCAATCACTTACAATGAAGCAGAGCTGTTGATGTGTGCAATAAGTAGGGATGATGGTTTATCGTGAAAAATCTTTGATTGTTTGTTGGATTCCAGCGCACGTTCAGCTTACCATCAGATTACTGGCTTTCGCTGTTACCCTATTTGACTGAGCAAATAATAATCCTGATATTGGAATACTTTATGCCTGTTATTGGTCGGCAGACAGCTACGTTGTGGCAAGAAACTACAGCGTTTTCAAGGGTATGTTGGCACAAATCATTTTCGCGATATATCATCATTAGGGACTGGAAAATTTCGCGAATTCAATGACCTGCAGGCTAGAATCCATTGTAGCCTACTATGAATACTCAAGCCCCGTTTAATCGTTTATTATCTGCTGTTCCACTGAGCAGCAGCTAGTTGACGAATAGTCGTGGCTTGAGTATTTATAGTACAATGGATTCTAGCCTACAGGTCATTGAATTCGCGAAATTTTCCGGTCCCTAATCATCATCTCTAAAAATAAGGCATTAAAACTAAATGTTGCAAAACCTTTTCGCCAAAAAATCATGGTTCTTACTAATTAGTGAAAATCATAAGCATATCAAATTTTGCTTATAAAAATTGTATACATAGTTAGTAAATTTTTTAACAATTTAATGTGACGATGTAATGCTTTCTGATATAGGCTATTTAGGCTTTAAAAAATAACTACCGTAAAAAAAGTACAAACGGCCGGAACACGCCGTGTCCCCGTGAATTTATTATGTAATCCTGCTGGAGAATGATAGTTCCTGAAGCAGATCCCCCCTCCACTGATACGGGAACATTAGGGCGAAGGGCAGTAGCCAGGGTGTCCACCATGCCCCTGCGACAACGCTATTGGGCGACCGGCTCCCCTCGCGGCAGACGCGTGGGCGGCGCCCCATGAGCGTCTCGTCAGGCGCACTGGACGGCCAACCCCCTCCCTCTTCTGCCGTCACCACGACTGGAGAGTTAGTTCCACGACGACCGTCCCTGGAGGCAGCTGAAGAGACGAGACCATGGACCAGAAGCTGTGAGACACTCGCGCCGAGACATGGTGAGCTCTGCCATCCATAACCATCTTCTAGTAGAAGGCCGCGAACTTCTATGGGCGTTGTAGATCCAGGGTAGGGTGTATAGGTTCTTAGTCACGTGACCAGGATATAAACAAACTCCTGTAATGCTGCTCAGGGTTTTAATATGGCGGGAATAAACAAAAAGCGTGTATATGTTATACGCATAGACACTGGCAAATCGCGAAAATAGTCTCCAATAAACTATAGTACCTCAGTCGTGACACGTGTGAACAGTTTTCTGGCAAATCACACACGTTCTGTATTTTAAAACTGTACAGTTCTAATTGGGTCTGTTGAAGAGGGACACAGTGCTTCATATAAACGGTAGCCAATATAGGTGCAAAACCTTCAGTGTTATACATAGCATGTTGGAGCCTAGCAAACAATCAACTTTTCCCGCGATTTACCAGTGTCTCTAGTTATACGTGTTAAATATTTTGCTAAATGCGACGTCCGCCACACATTATTTACGCGTTATTTTACAGACCTTTATAAATCACTAGTCGATTCGTGCTTGTTTCTTCGAGATTTTAAACTAGTGCATTCAGTTTCACTTCGTCGTGCTTTCGGTTGTGTGCACTGTTTAATTTTTTTTTTTTTTTTTTTCGCGCCTAAGTGGCGACTTCAGCTAACCGCCGCTTACTCTGCTCTCGAGCAAGGTAAGTGAGGAGTAGACCGAAATACTGTAAGGTGAACATTCGATCACTGGTAAACTTCACTCGGTTTATGTGTCGAATACCTTAAAAGTGAGAGATAGTTACCATCTTGAATTTTTATTTTTTGTGTCATAACTTTTCTTCTTCGAAAATTTATGCAACTTTAACCTAACTACAGAATAGAATACATACTGTGAGAATTTTAGGCTTCATAAATCTTTGTTTGCGGTTACTGTTGTTACAAATCGAATTACAGTTAGAACATTCTTATTACTTTCTTAACTGCAATTCGATCTGTAACAAGAGTAACGAAAATAAGATGTACGGTGTCTAAAATTCAATCAATATGCATTCTATTCTGCAGTTAAGTTAACGTTCCATATATTTTGCCAGAAGAAAAGTTATGACACAAAATACGAAAATTCAAGGAGGTGACTTACCACTAGAGACATGAAAAATTCGCGTTATCATTTGGTAGCAGACTTAAACATCACTTTCCTATACATAACATAATCTGCGATTCAATTGGCCACGAACTTTTATGTGTTGTCATTTACGTGTGTTACGTCTTAACAGAGATTGGCCTCTCTACCGTGTAAGCATCCTTCGCGGCAAGTCACAACAATATCGGCCAGCGGGTGACGCCGAACGAGCCTATAGTCATTTGGAGTCTTAGTCATCTGTCAGAAAATAACGCGAATTTTGCATGTCTCTACTTATCACTCACTTTAAAACTGGAATTTTGTCTTACCTACCCCATCCTAGTGATTTCGAAAACGCCTGATTGTGTGAACCTGCCAACAGACGTCGTTTTAATAGCCATCAAGGTGGGGCATCACGAACCAAGTTGGAATCACGGAATGTTTTTTTATCGTAAGATTGTTAAGAAACACATAGTACAAGTGTATCTTTTCACGATCTAGTTAAATACATTATTTTACTGTAAGCTCATAAATTAATAACATATTACTAACGTTGATGAATCAGTTAGTCGTACATTTAGATTTAATTATGAATGTATTCTCACCTTTTCGAGTGTTTAATGGCGCCTTATAACCGAAGGCGTTTGTAGAATGTTAAAGTGCTACAATGACATATTTCTGTAATCATGATTTATAAGGGGGAAATTCAATTCGCGGGGCTAGACCCCACCTAGTTGAGTGACGTCCAGTTTATTATTTTGTATTTATGTGGAATTCTGGTCAATTACTAAACGCTATAAGGAGTAAAATTTTCATATATTAAACATTTTTTATCGCAACATATTTTAAGTATAATTAGCTTCAAAAATTACAATTTTGACGTTTTTGTTTAGCCATTATAAGAAAAACTAAAACACTAACATAGATGAAACTTTGTAGGTAAGATTTCTGTCATTGGCAGTTCTAAGACATGTCTATTATTTCTCCACGAAACGTCCTTTCGTCTTCTTATAAGTGTCAAAATTGATTTTTAATACGGTAAAATATCAATGTATTTATTGGCATTTAACTTTTGTTTCCTGAAATGGACAGTTATGTCTTCCAACTCTGAAAAGTAGTATTTCGTTGTCACCATAGTTTCAGTTTGATTAAGTAGTTTAGTTTTTCTAACAATAACTGCACAAATACACCAAAATCGTGACTCTGATATATATATGTGTGTGTGTGTGTGTGTGTGTGTGTGTGTGTGTGTATGTGTGTGTAAGATTTACTTTGTGAAAATTCTACCTCTTTTGGTACTTACTAATTGACTAAAATACTACAAACATATATAATAAAGAGCTAGAAGGTATCCAAAGTCCTTAAAGCCAGGCGAGAATAAATATAGGGATTTACATACAAAATTATTTAAGGTAGGGCTCGGCCACATTCCACGAAATCGCTTTCGGATTAAAAAAAATATTTGCATTGCGATGAGGAAAATATTGCTGTAGGAATTTAAATGAAGGGGAAAAGAATTATGAGTAGGCGTTTTCTAGTGTTTTTTATAATGAAAATACCTATTAGCTAACAGTTTGTGAAAAAAAAAAAAACACTATCTAAACAATTCAAATAGCAACGTATGCCGTACCAAGATATAGAAATAAGTCAAGGATGGCATTTACGTAGGTTCAAAAGATATTGAGCCACATATAAATTATTGTAACGAGCAATTCCTTATACCATGAGTTACCCTATTTCGTTTTGCCATCCTACATAGAGGCGAATTGGGGAAATCAATGGCTGCAGGAGAGTTTAAAGCGGTATAAAAACGACCCTTGTCGTCAGGGTTGTCAAATCGAAGGTCTCGACCTTCTATTAGAGACAACTATGACTTCACACTCTAAAAACACTACACAGATTATGTTGTAGAAAGGTATATTATTAATCGTAAGAATGCAGTGATAGCAACTGAAAATGGTGTTAGTACCTATATTAAAATAGTTTAATAGTAATCCTTATGATAGAGTTAATAGTACACTGCAAAACATTATTTGTGAATTTAGCACACGATATATAGAAGTGTTAAGAAAGTAGGGGATTGTAAATGGTAGCGTTCCATTATTTTTAGGAAACAATCAAATTTATACTGAAGTTACCAGCTTTGTATAGTAACAATGATAATAATGTGTGTCCATTTACAAACTGAAGTTGGTAAGTATCTTATACAGCACGTGAGTTAAATACTTCCAATACTATTAGGAAGTTCTTTAACAGTGAAGTATTTTTGACATAAATTTTAATTGAAATTAGTTTCATGCATATGCTACAAACAAATCGGAATTGTTCTCGAAGAAAAGTTTTCAAATGGGTTTGAAGTTTTCCTTTGCAGTATAATATGATTTCTTTACCGCAAGTTAAACAGCAGCAAATTTATTTTTCGCTGATTTTATTGTTTTTACTGTCGCTTTGTGTATGATATTAATCAACGTGTGGCAATTTCGTATAATATTTAACTCTTACCTGCACGTCTGCAGCTTCTTTGCCAAGTAAGTAGCATTAAAAAGACAATTTTATGATATTGAATTTTACATCACTTGCTAATAAACTCCGAATAGCGCCGAGAAAGCCTATATGTTAAAAGTAGTCCAAAAGAATAGCCATATAATAATAATTAACGAAAAATTCTAAAGAGAAGAGGGTTTCTTTAATGTCATAGGACACCTGATTTCCGCGAGTAGATTTTCGCAGCAGCATGGTTCATTGCCTTGCGTGTGTATCTAAAGTTATGTTGATTTTCGCGAAAAGAGTTTCACCCCACTTTGTTTCAGTGCCTCATGTACATACCTGCAGTTCTGCTTCGTGGTTACTGGGCAGCGTGCCTTTATGAAGAGACTACTTTCATTCCACTGAGCCAATCACAGTAAGGTTACTGCAACAACACACGCCTATGATTTGCGGGTAGAACCTCAACACGCAATCACTGAGCAAGAAACAGAGTTGCAAACATCTGTAAAGGAAATTTCCGCGTCTCTAGTTGTGACAGAATAACAGTTTAACTGTTTGTTTTTCAAGCAGATAATGAAAAAAAATAATTAATACATTATTTATGGTTAAAGAAATCATGGCAGTCTGACGCACATGTATACACACATATTATGAGTTTTTAATATTTATTTGTAGCTGTTTTTTGATTTGAAAAAAATCTAGCACATGTTAAAATTAACAAGGGCGATCATGTCATCTTTCTCTTTTAAAGGATTTCGAAAGTGATTTATTTTATTTTATTCGTACGACAATACAGTGAATACTGTAACTGTGATTTTTGTTCAGTAACATTACAAAAAGGGTATTGCTACAAAATATATGCAGTTATAGGCCTATAGTAACTGAATTAAATTAGGTATATTTTATTTATGATTATCGATTTCATACAGAGATGTAGTTTTTTTTCTATTTAACCGTATCCATTTTTAATACTTTTATATTCTTTCCAAACTTTTTAAACTAGGTGTTTCGATACTGGGACCTTCAGAACGCAAGGCAGTACTAAAATAATTACTTTTGAAAATATATTTTTAAATGTTGTGACTGTTCATATTCGACGGTAAGTTAAATGACTTATGCAAATATTTTAATTTTGTTTCAATAAGAACATATTGTAAGTGCTCTCCTGTCAATTCGTAGATACTGTAGACTGCCGCTGGTTCTCTCATTTATCTCAGATTTTTTTTTAAAATTCAGTTAAAAACTTTAACTTGAAAATATACTTACATTTCCAAGATGGGATAAGGGGGTAGGCGGCGACAAGTTATGTATTCGTCTCGACTTTAGGAAAACTACAACGTTTTTCTACCACGAATGAGCTCCTAATGTTGTTGCAATCAGCCCACGTGGTAGAATAATATACTGCAGGAACATGCGTGGCTACGTACAATAACACGTCGCTTTTGTAAAGCATCGTTGCGACTGTGGTGCGCCAGAAAATACTTACGAGAGAAACTAGCCACAAAAATCCTTCAAGTGTCATTCCGCACAAGGCTAATCTTTCGAGATGTAACTAGTATTTTGAATACTACGGTAAAAATTTTCATAGAACGGTTGGTTACGCTCAGCATCATAAACTTACGATACTTTGTAATGTATTTTCGTAAATTATGTTTCTCTATAATTATTTTACATTTTATCCACTGAATAAAAGCTGTAGGCCTATTTAATCAACGTAATAGTTTGTAGGTTCATGCTAATAACGCTAATATTAGGATTTCTTTCAACTGAAACGTGAAAATTAATATAACAGCCATGGTGGTTTATGGCATAATGAGCATTTTAAAAAAAAATTAGACCCACTGTCCAAAATAATGAAAACATTTCTTTATTCGGCCTAAATAGTTTACTTCGTAGTAAAACAGTAAATTTATTACAAAATAATGTTCGTTGCTTGTACAGCTGTGTTTAATAAACAAGTAGACCATAATGGGAGAGTACACGAAGGCTGGCAGTAAAACGATCTGGGAGTTAAAATTTTTCATTTGATGTTGAATAGCTTTTCTGTACCCAGTGTACATAACTGACGTGTACTTTGTATTAAATCTTAGGTTAGAGAGAAGATGAACCATTTCAGTTAATTATGCAATTTCGTTCGTCAGTAAACAACAACCTCCTCGAATGCCCACTTTGTAATTTAAATGCTGACATCACAGCTTGAGTTTGTTTCAGTGCCTTTCGTGAACATATGCAATTCTAGTTCATGGTTATTGGCTACGTGTTTATGTGGAGAGCCGTATCTCACTTGACTGATCCAATTACAATAACGTTCCTACAACACCACACGTCAGTGATTTTTCGGCGAATCCCAACGCTCGCGATAGCTAAAATATCCTATTACCAGAGATGATGGTTTATCGCGGGAATACTTGACTGTTTGATGGGTTTTAAGGTGCGTTAGGTTTATGAAAAGATTACTGGCTTTTCCTTGTACGTGGAGCTGTTACCCTATTTGACTGAGCCAATAATAATCCCGCTATTGTAATATTTGATGCCTGTTGTTGGTCTGCAGACAGCTACGGAGTGTCAGATGTGTATCATCCAATCACACGTGTGGCGAGAAACTACAGTGTTTTCAAGGGCATGCTGGCACAAACCATTTTCGCGATATACCATCATTAGAGATGATGGTTTATCGCGGGAAAACTTGACTATTTGCTAGGATTCAACGTACGTTCAACTTATCAAAAGATTACTGGTTTTTCCTCGTACGTGGAACTACTGCCCTATTTGACTAAGCCAATAAGAATACCGCTATTTTAATATTTGATGCACGTTATCGGTCTATAGACAGCTACGTTGTGTCAGTGTTTTCAAGGCTATGTTGGCACAAAACATTTTCGCGATATACCATCATCTCTAACCATCATCTATACCTATTACTGACTATGAAGCATAACTGCAGATGTGCACGTAAGGCATTGAAACAAAGTGGGGCAAAATTATTTTCTTTTGTTATGGCTTTCTACGGTACGACATTCCTGGTTTTATTTGTCGTCTTCTCGCTTCCTTATGTTTTACCAGCACTCGGCAGTTTTTGTTTATAATTGTGTACGATAAATAAAATAACTGCGCAGCAACTTTGATCAAGAAGTCATGCAAGCTTATTTGGCAAATAAGTTAGACGCCATACTTTTCTCTATACGTTTGGTGCGTGATGCTTCTCCTTTGTAGGTAGGTGTTAAGCATAGAGGCACGCATTTGGGACAAAAAGATTTTGCGTCATTTTGGTTCAGTGCCTTACATCGGCAACTCTGCTTCATGGTAATTGGCAGCGTGTCTGTGTGCAGAGACATCTCTCATTTGACTGCACCAAATCAGAATAAGGTATATGTAGGGTCCGGTAGTTTTCGCGAAAATATTTATGCAGCGCTTTGTTTCAGTGCCTTACGTGAGCACCTGCAGCTCTGCTATGTGATCAGTGATTGGATGCCTTAACATACAACGTCTGGAGGTTAAACCCGCAAATCACAGACGTGTTGTGTCACAGTTATTCATGTATGATTGTCACAGTCAAATGAATAATACCTCTGCACAAAAACACTCTGCCAATAATCATGAAGTTGAGCTGCATGTGTGCTCGTAAGACGCTGAAACAAAGTGGAGCAAAAGTCTTTTCACGAAAACTACCGGGTCCTAGGAATACGGTTTGCCAGTATATCCCCAAGGCAAGTGAAAACTAAAACATCCAATCACTAATTATGAAGCAGAGCTGCAGATGTACACATAAGACACTAAAACCAAACCGTGAAGAAAAAAAAAATGTAACAAAATCGTGGCTCTAGTTTAAGTTAAGCATTGACTACAAGATCGTGTCGAATTATGACCAATAGCTAGAGGCACGAGTATTTCGCGTATTAATCTGCCAACAGCCTAGACTTCTCAGTCCTATACACACACTGGCCAAAGTCAAATATCCATTGGCTCCTAACCGCAGCACGTGTTACCCCCACGAATTATTTCCTTATTTATCACTGGCTTGCAGTCGTCAAATGTGTGCTAAAACAGTTGTCTAATCACAGAAGGAGTAGTGAAGTATACAATATTCGCATTCAACATGACCTAGAATCAATATGCAAAATAATCGTGCCTCTACCAATCGGACCAGTCACTATAAATTCCTCCAACTTGTGCTATTATAAAAAAAATCAAACTGAAGATTTCGCCCAGTCTCCGTTTGCTAGTACAGCGAAAATTAAATTCGCTTTTCGCATAAGCAGGTGAGTCTTAACAGTGCTATATAATTTTCATGGCTGTAATTTCGCACTGGTTGACAGTTAGGGTGTCAACCTCGGTGCAAATTCATTCTCGTACATATATCAGCTAATAACAAAATTAATTCTGCCGTTGTTAATGTGAGTACTGAAATGCAGTAACTACTGTTCAGACATACCACTCTAAATTATAATCAGGAGAATTTTCACATGCTCAGTAAGTTGTAAGGTTTTTCACTGGCGAATTTGCTGTTTTGTCAATGCTGACTGGTCAAAAAATGAGAAATCAGCAGATTGATTTAGCAAGAACATTTCACTATTTAATCAGTACTACTGTTCAGTCTATCATTTCAAAACTACTGTTTCGTTATGTAAATAATACATAATTTCAATAATTTCACGCATGATCTTGATCTACATGTGCCACAATTTCCAAACAAGCTTGCTACTAAATTTTGTTTGCTTGTTTTTTTAAATGAATTATGAATTTGGTAAGTTGCACTTAAATGTATCAGTGATAATTACAATTCATAAGAATAAGTATTTTTTTTATATTTGTTAAGGAAAGTAGCAGAATAACGTTTAGTTTAAACCACGTAATTTTTTGTACGTCATCAGAGTGAAAACAATTTTTTAAATTACTTTTACGGTGGTGAAAAAAGGTCTGATTTAATCAATGAGTTTATTTCGCTGATGGGATTTGTAGTTTTCAACAGATTCCCGATAGTACAGTTTCAACAGGTTGAATAAGTTGAACATCCCTGGAAAACAATGAATATTTACTGTTTACGGTTTAGAGTGTTCGAAGGTATTGGGAATAAAACCTCATATGCACGATTTTTTTATAAATAGAAAAATATAAGACAGCATCAGATATTCATTAATTCGGTATTTAGAATTAAATAATGGGTAGGTTGCAATTTAGACCACGTCGACATGCTGTAAAATATAGCTGTACAAATACTGTACAGAAAAAGTAATTAAATTAATAAACCAACTACACCAAGAAAGCACAATATTTATAGAAAGATAAAATTGCGATTAGAAGTGAATGAAAAACCGAGTCAAAGTTTGTTAACATAGCGTCTAGCGTCGAACAGTTGGCCCTACACATTTCGGACATATCACACTTTACATAACTTTTTGTACTTTTGTAAATTTTTTAACTTTGTTGCCAAACATTTGTGAGTAACGCTATTAAAATTGCTGTACGATTTACATGAAATTGTTTGAAAATACACACAATTATTAGTTTAACTTTATTTATCTTAGAAATTTTCTTATAAGTTTCGTATTTTTATTATTATTACGTTTTAAATTTTTTAAGTTAGGTAAAAAATTGGAGTACAAAAAATTACAATGCTGTAAATTTGACTTACTAAACAGATAAAAATCTATTTGAGAGTATCTGATTCCTTAAAGTAAGAATAATCGTACAAATAACTCTTCACTTAGCGTTATCGTACCCATTGTTTGTATATTTTGGATATCAAAACAACATGACTGAAATTATATGATTTAGCTATGGTAGTACTAACTAAACTATCTAGAGGAACACATTCACGTTTAGTGCTGCTTTGCTACAGTTTGCATTGTATCAAATTCCATACAGGTTTAGAGAATAAAAGTAAAATTAATTCTTTTTGACGGTTCCTACTTATCATAAAGACTGTTTTTGCCTTGTTTTTAATCCAACAGAGTGTGTTTCCTTGCTAATGGACTGATACTCTCGCCGTTATGAATCTATAAAATTATTTAAATAAATTAAATGTACTTACCCCTGGCATAGCCGTCTCTAGTAGAAGACCGCTGCTTCGATGTGGCAGTCCTGCCATACAGGAGTCATTTTAATATCATTTCCTGAGCTCTACTACTGTAAAAGGCTATCCGTGATTATCGTTTGCCTGTCTCACACACAGACGAATCAGGGAAAGCCAATGCCGTAGCAGAGCTCAAAGTACGTTTAAAATGACCCTTATTGATAAGATTGCCACATCGAAGGTCGTAGCCTTCTAATAGAAACGGTTATGAAAAAAAATTTTAACTTCATATCGTGATTTGTTTTAGCCAGTGATTTTGGTTAAAAAATGTTGCAACAACTTGTTTCAATGCCTTACGTGCACATCTGTAAATCCGCTTCATGGTTATTGGATGAACATATTAGTACAGAAGTGTCGCTCATCTGACTGGGCTAATCAGAACAATGTTACAGCGACACCGCACGTCCGTGATTTGCGTGCGGAACCCCAAGACGCTGGGAGTTAAAAACATCCGATCCCTGAGCATGAAGCAGAGAAATAGGTGTGTATATAAGGCACTGAAACAAAATGCTGTTAAATCCTTTTCACCAAAAATCACTTGCTCTAAAGATATTATAAATAATGAACTTAAAAAAATACCCCAACTTTGAATGACTATATTACCAAAACTAAACAGCCCACAACCTTGGCTGACCAGTTATATTGACAGTGGAACAATGACGTTCCTTTGCAACATCTTCATAAATGTTCAATGTGACCATCACGAACAGCCTGAACCATATACACGATACGCGAACTCGTTACACACGCTTGTCAGCATGCCCGGTGTTAAGGTTTGGATGGCGTCCGTAATTCTCCGGTGTTAAGGTTTGGATGGCATCCGTAATTCTCCGGTGTTAAGGTTTGGATGGCATCCGTAATTCTCCGGTGTTAAGGTTTGGATGGCGTCCGTAATTCTCCGGTGTTAAGGTTTGGATGGCATCCGTAATTCTCCGGTGTTAAGGTTTGGATGGCATCCGTAATTCTCCGGTGTTAAGGTTTGGATGGCATTCGTAATTCTCCGGTGTTAAGGTTTGGATGGCATTCGTAATTCTCCGGTGTTAAGGTTTGGATGGCATTCGTAATTCTCCGGTGTTAAGGTTTGGATGGCACCCGTAATTCTCCGGTGTTAAGGTTTGGATGGCATTCGTAATTCTCCGGTGTTAAGGTTTGGATGGCATTCGTAGGCCTAATTCTCCGGTGTTAAGGTTTGTATGGCATCTGTAATTCTCCGATGTTAAGGTTTGGATGGCACCCGTAACTCTCCTGTGTTAAAGTTTGGACGGCATTCGTAATTCTCCGATGTTAAGGTTTGGATGGCACCCGTAATTCTCCGGTGTTAAAGTTTGGATGGCATTCGTAATTCTCCGGTGTTAAGATTTGGATGGCATCCGTAACTATCCGGTGTTAAGGTTTGGATGGCACCCGTAATTCTCCGGTGTCAAAATTTGGACGGCATTCGTAATTCTCCGGTGTTAAGGTTTGGATGGCATTCGTCCGGTGTTAAGGTTTGGATGGCATCCGTAATTCTCCGGTGTCAAGGTTTGGATGGCACCCGTAACTCTCCGGTGTTAAGGTTTGGATGGCATTCGTAATTCTCCGGTGTTAAGGTTTGGATGGCATTCGTAATTCTCCGGTGTTAAGGTTTGGATGGCATTCGTAATTCTCCGGTGTTAAGGTTTGGATGGCATCCGTAATTCTCCGGTGTTAAGATTTGGATGGCATTCGTAATTCTCGTTTTGAGGTCAGCGGTGGTAGACGGCAATGGTGGACGAGATACATGATCTTTTATTTACCCCGACAGAAACAAATCGCAGGGGGTAAAGTCTGGACTTCTGTGGGGAGGAGAGTGCGTGATAGAGAGGCCTGAGACCTAACTGCTCCGCGATCAATCCATTGTTGCGGTAAATGGTCTAATTCAAATATCGGTGAACAGCAAGGAGCCAACAGGGTGGCGCAAAATCCTGCTTGAAAATGATGCCCCTCTCCGCCTCTTCTAGCTGAGGAAACAACCACTGTGTTAGGATGTCCAGCTCCCAGTGCCATAAAAAACTATGTCGTTCCACAGTTCATTTGACTGGTCAACCAAGATATTAGGCTGCTTGGTTTTGGTTTTATAGGCATTAAAAGTTGGGTTTTTTTCCTGATCATCTGGTATAAATATATCGCTGACCTGCGAATTCCGCGGTATTTTCTGGCAGCAGACTAGACTGCAAGCTGTTGTACGATAGATCGACGTCTCTCATTGGCCTTGCACATCATGCCTGCCACACGGAGAATGCTTCTGATAAGGTTAATTCTACTACAGGTTAGAAAGATCAATGTTATAAGTTTGGCACAGGGAAAATTTCTGCCACTGGAGCGCTGGTATCGCTAGTGCACCAAACTGACCAGTCACAGAGCTTTCCTGAATTTTAAGTTACATTAAGTTGATAATTTAAAATGCGAAATCGGTTTCTTTTCACTTTTAAATTAAATTAAATGACTTCTATAATTTCCAAGTTTATTTTAATTTAATTTTACTATGGTTTCGTATTTATCTGGTCTCTCAGCGATCGAAGCGAAACTAGTGGCAGAAATGTTCCCTGTGCCAAGCTCTCCCATACGAAAACGTATTTTCTTTCTAACCTGTAGTAGAATTAACCTTACTTCTGGCAAGTAATTAAAAGTTCCAAGACAGCATTTTCTTGGCTCACACCCACAAGCCAAGAAAATGCAGACAACGGCCGCGAAAGCCTGCGATCTATTCCAAGACAGGTTGACCAATATTCTGTACAGCGTCTCTTACATAAGTGGCATCATCACACACTGGCCATACTGCATACTGGGTCATATTTATATGCATAAGTGAAGTCCAACCCGTTAACAAGTAATAACGCGAATTCTTCATGTATCTATACATCACGTTTCAATTAAAAGGTATCCGTTAAATCACAAGTTTTGAAGACGTATAGTTAGAGAAGATGGTTTATCGCGAAAGAACTTGACTGTTTGCTGGGCCTCAACATATGTTCAGCTTACTAGATTATTACTGGCTTTCTCTTGTACGTGGAGCTGTTGTCCTATATCACTGAGCCAATAAGAATCCCGCTATTGTAATATTTAATGCCTTTTATTATTGGTCTGCAGACAGCTACGTTGTGTCAGACGTATATCACCCAGTCATACCTGTCACAAGAAACTACAGTGTTTTCAAGAGCATGTTGGTCAAAACATTTTCGCGATATACCACCATCTCTACGTATAGCATATAGGTGTTTTCGTAAAAATTTCCTTCTCATTTAACCACCAGAACGAACTACACCATTTTTCATTTCAGCAACAAGGATTTGAGTTAGGAAAATTATCAGGTGACTGCCAATTGTTTTACATTAATCTTTATATTTAAGGTAGAGACCTGAAAAATTCGCATTTTATTTTGGGCACAAATTAGAATTCAAATAACTGTAACTTCGTGCTGCTTTCGCAATTGGGCCTTGACTTATTTGACGCCGCGTGGAAAGCGCCGAGCCAATAATAAAATAGCAACTAAACGCAGGTCTAGAAATGTTGGTACCAATGCGCCAGCACTAAGCCAATGAACATCTGCTGTCTACTTGCGTACTCGTATATGGATTTCACAGAACAAGATATTGTTTGCTGTAGTGTACAAATCTCTACGTGTAAGAGAATTTTCCGCGTTAGAAACAAAATTAAGCTTGATCAGGCAAAATGATGACCATATTATTTGTGATGAGTGATTTTAAAACTGATTTGCTAAAGAGCTTAAGTGAGTCCCTTCGATTAACCAACTTATTTTCTTCATGTAATATGAGTGTGTAAACTAGATGCGACTCATGATACAGCCATGGATTGATCACATATGGACCTCAAATCCTAACAGAGTTATTTCACACGGGCAATAATGAGTGCCGGGAATCTCGCATCGCGATCTTGTCTACACATGCTATTTATTACGAGTACCTAAATTTAAACCGAAACTAATAAGCTACCGCAATTGTAAATAAACAGATGAAACTCAGCTTAATATTGATGCCGCAGAAATGCCATGGCACTTAGTAAAAAATCTAGACACAATAGACGGTAAATTATCTCTGTTCAATGATATGATTACAAGCTTATTAAATAAACATGCTCCAATAAAGACTCGCCGTGTGACCAGACCACCAGCTCCCTGGATGAACTCCCACATAAAACAGTTGATGCGTAGCCGCGACTATTTCTACAGCAGACTTAAACGGGAATCTAGATTAAATTCACAAATGGGAAGAAAGTAATTTTCTAGAATACAAACATTTGCATAATCTTTGTACTCAAACGATCTGAAAAGCCTAAATGAACTATACGTTAGGTTTCCAGAATGATCGCTTATCGCCGAAAAAACTTTGGAAAAAACTTCGCGGAATTGGGGTGGGTAAATCCTGTAAGGAAGTAGAGCTTTCTGCATTTAACGTAAACTATCTGAATGCTGAGTTTTTACGGTTGCCTGGCAGTATAAAATAAGGTTGTTAAGTGTTGCACAGTTAAAAACATAACTGAAATTATCAACGATAGTGATAAAAAATATTATTTTGTAGAAATGACCGTAGGAAACGTTCATAAATCAATTAAACGCATAAAATCTATTGTAGAAGGAGTTGACAAAATACCAATTACATTAATACAAAAGTTTACGCCGCACATTATTGGTACATTAACAAATATTTGTAATTTTTCATTAATTCATGCTGTGTTCCCTACGGTCTGGAAATGTGCAGTCGTCAGATCGCTTCCTAAAAAATTACATCCAGATAATTTTAATGACTTTAGATCGGTCAGTATTTTACCAGCACTGTCTAAGGCGTTAGAGTACATTACCCATGAACAAATTTACGTACATATAAACAAATTTAATATGTTTAGAGAATTTCAGTCGGGTTTTCGAAAACAACATAGTACGACTACATCACTTTTAAATGTTATTGATGATATTCGACTTGCTATGTACCAACGTCAGTTAACACTGCTTATACTGTTAGACTTTACTAGGGCGTTTAACACTGTAAATCATGAAATACTTTTGGTAAAATTACTTAAACATTTTAATTTTTCTCAGAATTCCCATCTTTGGATCAAATCCTACTTATGCGACCGATATCAGTGTGTTAAGGCTGGGAATGAAATATCTGAATATGCCGCAGTCAAATCTGGAGTCCCTCAGGGCTCAGTGCTAGGACCACTATTATTTTCCCTGTACATTAATGATCTTGGCTCATCACTTTCTTATTGTAAATATCACCTTTATACAGATGACCTGAAAATACATATATTGTCGAAAGTGTGCGATATAAGTAGGGCAGTTGAGCAACTGAATCACGATCTAACAATTATACAGGAACGGTGCACTGCAAATTGTTTGACAATAAATCCTAATAAGTCACAGGCTATTATAATAGGTACTGCATAACTTCTAAAATCATTAGACTATGCCACCGTAGATGTAAACATTTGCGATTCAGTAACTAGGCTACTCCATATAAGAAGGTTAAAAATCTTGGTGTTTACATTGACGATAAGCTTAACTGATCAAGTCAATGTATCAACATTTATAAGAAAGTTAATCGTTGTCTACATCCTCGCAAAAATTCAAACGCTTTCTATCTGAGAATATACAAAAGGTACTTATTGAAACTCTGGTATTCCCCCACTTCAACTATTGTGACTTATTGCTAATTGACACGAATGAGGAATATTCTTCAAAATTACAAAGACTTCAGAATTCTTGCGTTCGTTTTATTTTCAATCTAAAACGAAGGACCATATCACACCATATTATGAAAAGTTAAATTGGCTGCGTTTGAAGGAGAAGCGTAAACTTAAATCACTGTTATTGATTGCTACATAGAACTCTGTCTTGTAACCAACCTAAATATTTATATTCGCATTTCCAGTTAATAGTAAACAAACACAATCGACAAACTAGGTGCGCAAATTCAAAAATGTTATCTTTACCGGCCTATAAATCGCACAATTTTGCAAAGTCATTTTGTGTGTCTGTATCTAAAGAGTGGAATGAACTCTCAGCAGAAATAAGAGCCATAACTTCTACATTGGGCTTCAAAAACCATTTTAAAAAATAAAGTATTTTTCAAGCAACAGCTGTTTCCCAAATTAAGTTTTCTCGTATTTTTAAATAATTAATAATACTTAGTTTTCTTTTATATTAAACCTGTTATTTTATTTTGAAACAGAAGTTGTTACTTTAAAATGTTTGTATTGTTATTAGAATTTAAGTGATTAATTTTCCATTCTTTTGTGTTATTTTATATGAAATTGATTTTTTTGTTAAAGCAATTTGTTTTCTAAAAAATTTACATAGCTGCATTTGTAAATGCAAATTTCATCAGTTTGCCAATGTTGATAAGTTAAATTTATTTATAACCTTATAATGTGTAATTACGTACCATGTTCATATGTAAGAAAAGGCGTACGTCTTAATTCCGTCATGTAAAACTTAAGACGTAAATAAAATAGGCTAGCCTACAGGTCAGCGAACCGCGAATTTTTCCAGACTCTGATTCAAGGCAGAAATCCCTGGTAGCTGGACCACGATAACTCGTAATGTTCAAATATATGTTCAGTTTAGGTAATTTGTAGCACTGACGTAATCCTATGTGTAGGGGCCGGAAAATTGCAAGGATTCAAAGGCCCGGATGCTGGAATCCATTGTACTATGTATACTCAAGCCCCGTCTATTCGTTCATTGTCCGCTGTTCCACTAAGTAACAGCTAGTGGACAAATGGTAGGGGCTTAAGTATCCACAGGACCGTATATTCTAACATGTAGGTGATTGAAATCGCGATATTTTCCGGCCCCTACGTATGAGTAAAGTGCTCTAAGAAGTTTTCGAGTTATTGCTGAATCACTCAGGCCGGTATTTCAAAATGTGTTATTACAGTTTTATCGTATTTTATAACGCCTTGCCTCTACTATAGCCCATTCAACAAGACAAAAATAATACAGTTTTCTAAACCATAATGATACAATAAGACATCTATTTTTTGCAAGTCCCCGCTTATCTCGTTTTTTATCCTCTTCTCAGTGAATGACCAAATTTGAGAATGGTACCATATAAGTATTTTTGTTTTACTTACGAATCAACATGAGCCTAGCGCATTATATCATATCCTAGCGACGACAAGCAACGTTACTACAAATACAGCGCACACCAAAATATTTTACGAATGCAGCATTTGACCTCACGAATTAATAAGTGACAATGGGTAGGGACCTGCAAATTTTGTATTATTATCTGACAACAAATTGGGCTCCAAATTCTGTGTGCCCAGACTTCTGCGACAAATTGTGTGGCACGCGGAAAGAACTTTTTCAAACAATGGTGTAAAGTCAGCTGTAAAATGTGTACTATCCTGTAATACAAGCACAGAAAGGTACGAAGACGTGGAGCCAATAAAGTCAAGAAGTGTGTTTGGGTGAGCATAGGCCAGTAAATACTATTCTTTGAAAGAACTGTGCAATGGGAGTGCATGACTGGATTTGTTTGTATGGACATACTCCATTGCGAAATAAATGACTGTCACAAGAAAACTAAAAATAAAAATAAGACAAGAAAACATAAATAAGCAGAGTATGCTTTAGTCATCAGGATACATACACAACATGAAATTCCAAAACTGGAATCTGGTAAGATAAAACAAGGAAACAAACAGAAAAAACCTAGGTTGACATGCGACACAACGATGAGACGAAACAACAACACAAACAGAATTACAGCAAACGACACAACGATGAGACTAAACAAAACACAAAGATGTCGGACACAAACAGAAAAAACGACAG